>JAHBCN010013091.1:0-25201 GCA_019359885.1 Listronotus oregonensis
TTTCAGATTGAACTCACCACGACGCAAATGTTCATCGAAATAACAAGCTCAGTGTCCCAATTGCCTGCAAAACAGTGCTATCGGATCTCTTAAAAGAGACTGTCAATCTTTTCGAAAAAGACTTGGAAGCCCAACAAGTCAAGATTTTGGACCAGGAGGAAAAACTGAAGGTGGTATTTCCTTCCAAAGCGATTTAAAGTTCGACCAAAATGTACCTATAAGAGTTGTGAGGGATCAGTAACTATGTATTTTTGTGTATGCTATGTTTATACAGCATTTTTCAGAAAGTTACACCATACAGAAAAATGTTTTATTAAAAGATTTATTTTCCCCATCAGGTTTTGTTTTCTTCCTATCCAAACAAAACCTTATTAAAAGTTGCCATACAGACTTTTTTTTGAATCTGCGTATTATTTTCTTTATTCAAAGTTTTAAAAATAATCAAATAAGTTTGATACAAATACATAAGATTTCAATATGTTGGTAAAATTTTTTCTTGTCACAATATTTCTATCTGCGCAAGCATACTTTCAGTATTTAAAAATTGGTGCGAATATTTTCAATGGGTAAAGAAATTTAAAAATTTTAAATGTATGTATTTTTTTTTTACTTTCCAGAAAACGCTCAATGTATGGTGTGGTAAATACAAATGATGAAACATTTTTTAAGACAGTTTAAATATTTATGTCTGTTTAGAAAAAAAAAGTAATAAAAAAAACAAAACTAATAACTTTACCTTTTCGTCGTTAATTTTACCTCATATAAATATATGTAACATATAGGTAAGTTACAATTACAATCACTTCACTTGTCAAATCTAAAGTTGACAAGTAAAGTTCAACTTATTGTTTAAATGGTAGTTTGACCATTTTAAAATGTAGACATAGGGTGTTTTTCAATTACGGCACGAGCGCATTATGCGGCACAATGCTCAGCATTGGGTGATTTTACCGCCACGCCTCGCATAATCGGGCATCCAATAACTTTAAGGGAGCAAAAAAGTTATCTGAGGCTCGATTATAATTTATTATACTTATATATTATAGTTTATTATAAGGCACAAGAGCGCATAATGCGCTCTTGTGCCGTAATTGAAAAACACCCATATTTATGTTAAATCTACTGTTATCTAAGTTAATATACCAAAATATTTCCATGACCGGCACTGACAAATAAACAGTATCTACCTTTATTATATTTTACCGTTCTTTAGCTTTATTAAAAACTAGTAAGTTTTATTTAATTTTAATTTTTTTTTGTTTAAATGATTCAGTATAAGTGTAGTCATATTTTTTTGTCAGATTCTAATTCTTAAAAATTTGACAAAGAATAAAAAAATCAAAATATAATAAATGTAGACATTCATCATATACATAGTATTTTATATGTATTTATTTTTTCTTTAACAATTATTTATTTATATACGACATTTACCCATTATTGCCTAGCTTTGTTTTTCTTCTAGTTATAGGATTTTTTCATGTAAAAACAACGTTTGTAACTTTGTTATAGAATAAAGTTTATTTTAAATACGTGTTTTTTGTATTTATTTTTATCTTCGAGCAAATACCTCTAGAGGCAGCCTTGAGCTCGGCCGTCCGAAAGAGAAAGAACAGCATTATGCTTTCTCACTCCACGTGCCAGATTAGGGAAGGTTGTGCACCCAACTCTGCGTGCTGATTGGTGGTGGGCTACATACTCTCCACGTCGATCAGTTAGGTACGTCGAGCGAAGGAAAGGTTATACTGCCATTTTTTCTTTCTCTCTCGCACGCTTGTTTGCACGGCGGCCTCTATCAGAAAGACGAAGGTTTTTATTATTACACAGAAAATGGATAAAATTTCCTTTGCTTACGATGTTTTAAGATATCTTTCTTTTCATCAGCGAAAACAGCAGTATCCTTTGTTTGTTGCATTTTTTTGATGAATAAATATCTTAGCCCTGTAACTAGCCTTAAATTTGTTCTATATTTTTGTTGTGACTTTATGTAACACTGATGGTAAAATTGAATCTGTGTACATGTGGCTTTTAATAGCAGTCAGGGCAATAAATGAAAAAAATGACAACATGAACATATGTTTTTTCAAAAAAGTTTCATTTTCTGTAAATATTCGGTGGCCATCGTTTAGTTATAAGTTAATAACATTCCAGTAGCCGTAAAGGACACCAACTTATTTTAAATAAAACAACTGTTACTTTAAAATATAAGAAGACTTTATTTATACCGTTGATTGAGTAGTGTTTTGGGGAAGATACATAAGCTCATGGGAAGTAAAAAGACCGACAAATGTTTTAGTCGCTTCGAGCGCTAGCATCGACCATCTGTTTAGGAAAACATAAACTAAATAATGACTTATTGATTTATTTAAAGAAATATAAAAAATATTTCTGTAAAATTTTTACAAACCAACGCGTATGCCTCGTAAACGTAACCCACCATCGAAAAGCCAACGTTGTCAGATGTTGTGAAACTGAACCCCTTGTTCATTCTCATGAAATTCTTTTACTGGCAAAAGACTATGGAACTAAAGATTCCATTGATTATCTAAAAAGATCAAGTGAAATTCTGAGCAATGTCACAATGTTTATGCTTAAACATTTTAATGCAATTTTTGATAAACATAAATGTGAATTTGGGATAAAAAGTACAATTGGAGAACAATTATTATTGAATATAGAAAGCGTTTACGGTAAATGGTAAATTCATGCAAAAATCACAAATTGTATATTGTTGATATTTTTATTAATATAAAAGTGTTTCGAACATTACGATGGGAAATTGAAAGTTTAGCAAAAACAAAAAATTAGGCAGTAAAACCTACGAAAAGCCCCATAGAAAAATTAATATTTTACCTTCTTAAATTACCACACATGCACGCGATTACTTTTTAAGATACAGGGTGTTTTGAGCTTTTAAAAATAACCAATGTTTTTTTTTGTAACTTAAAAGAAAAAGCCCGTTTCGGATTTTGTTAACACATTCTTTTAATAAGATTTTGTTTTTTTATTAGATTTAAAATTACACGTTTTTTGTTTTTATGACGCTCAAAGACGAAACGTCAGATTTTAAATTTGATAATACTAACTTGAAGGGGGGAAAGAGTTTTATAAAAAAGGGTCATTTAATTTTAAATATTTCTTGAAATAAAAACAGGAAAAGTTAAAACGATTTTACAAAAATTCTGTTTCGTCCGGTTAATTCTCGAAGTGTACGGATTTTTTCAAATTTCAGAGAGGCATTTTATTGGTCATAAATTTACGCAACTTTGCCCCCATTAACTTAACCGACCCTGTATCTCCTGTGGTTACCGAGATCCCCATACTTCGACACGAATTTGAATCATCCTGCAATCCTGTATAAAAAAAAGTTTAAAAGCCTATGTAAATTTTAAAATTATTAATTCAATTTTAATAAGCAAATAATATTCAGACTTATGACCATTTTTTTTTTTAGATGAGGGCTAAAAACTAACAGAAAAAATAATTTCCCAGATTCCTAAAACAAATAGAAATATTAAATAAATCGAAATATCATGTATTTTTTATTTTAAATACTTATTTCACTTCAATACTCCAATAATTATATTTATTTAAATTAAGTTTTGTCATGTTATATTTATTCGAGGTTTTATTATTAGGTATTTTTATTACATATTTAAATGTTTTGTATAGAGTTGTATAGAGAAAATTTTTTTAATAAAGAATAAAGTTTTTGTTATTTATAAATTTTAATTGTTTTAATAAATATGTTTTCTTAAACAAAATTTGATTTATAGAAAGAACTAGGTAAATGATGTTGGCGTTAGCATCCTATGCACTTTTAATTTTTGGAGTGTTGGTTTAGTGAGAATAAAGGACTAGTTTCTTTGTGAACCTTTTTATTTTTTGCGACTATTGGGCTAAACATTGTAGCCTCAATAAAGGGCTTAATAAATACGCCCCAAAAAATTAAAAAGTTACACAAGGAAACTAGTAATTAGTCCTTTTATTCTTTATTCCCACTAAACCAACAGCTCAAGAAAGAATTACTTTTGGAGACACTGTGCTGTACCGTTAAGGTAAGATAAATCTTTCATCTTAATATTTTTTCTCAAAAATATAGGCTAGCTATTAAAATCAAAAAGTTAAAGGGGAGTGGTCTTTTAGGCGGGTCACCCTGTACCTAGAGCTGAACCCAATCAACGGTAAGCATAATTAAAAAATAGCTTTTAAATTTATCAGTCTTTTCTTTTCTTCTCAAACTGAAAATAATTAAATAAAAAATGTATCTAAGCACACAATAATTATATATGGTTAATATCCCGTAAAGGGTAAGAAATTTCTTTAGATCTGGCAACGCAGTGTGTAGCGACAAAAACCCGATTCTATTTTATGTCTTTAATAAAAATTTTAAAACCCAGACCACCACTTAAATTCGTCCGTTGTTTACACAAACGCCGTAAATTTTATTGGGGCAGTACCAATCGATCACGCTTTTTTCGGAATCACTCGGCATCAGTCCTCACTCAAAAATGACGAAAGATGCTATTTGCATTGGTTTAAGAAAGATAGAAATAATTTTTGTCACGAGCCACGTTTGTTTTCATAGGCATTAGGCATCTTCCCAAAACACTACTCAATCAACGTTTATACTTAGTCAAAAATATCATCCATTCTTATATAACAATAGGTAATTTGTAACAGATCTATGACTTAGACATGGAATTTTTGGTCAATGTTTATATTACAAGTGATTATATTACTCTTATCTTTTGGCCCTTGTTAGTGTGTTATATACAAGACCAATGCCATAGTTTTGTCCGTATCTAAACAATGTTTTTTTCCACTACAAATCTCGATAAACAAACAATATCAACCACAGTCATATAAATTCTCAAGTGGTGGGCTAAAAGATAGTTTAAGAAACTATAAATGTCTGAAACAAAGATAATGCATATCAGAGCAATGCGGACACATTACTGATAAAGTCGTGCTTATCCATACGGATTGCAGACAGACACGCCACACTAAGGACACGCTCACTCGAAAGGCAACCGCATCGCTGACTCGTTGGCCGAACCTTTCGTAGGTCTGACAGGGTCTGTGATGAGGAACTTAATTAAAAGATATTCTTATCAGCAGTTTACAAGACGATGGAATGACAGTAAACTGTAACTTTTCCAGGGAGTTACTGAACTATCCTGACATAGACACAGCTAAACATTACTTGGCAATGCCTAGGGCGAACCTTCGTCTAATCAAGGACATCTTACTGGACATTTTTAACTGCGAAAGCACCTCTTTAGAATGGGTATAAACACACCTCTGTGTAGAGGTTGTGAACAGGAAGACGAGACGGTGAAACACAATCTTTTATGACTGCCCTGCATTCTCGTCCAAGAGAAGATCCATGCTGGGCGAGTATTGACTTTCATTAAGGAGATTCCCCTCACCAACGTGGTCACCTACTTTAAATCAGTAGAGGGGGCGTACTGAGTGAGGAGTTCCCTTTAGAAGGTAGTACAACAGGCCTATTGAGGTCTAGGTGCAGTGATGTTTGTCACCCTCCTCACTTTCAGAATACGAATACCAGAGCTATGATCAAAGGGCCTTCACAGGGAGATGACTGAACTGAGAACTGTCACAGGCAATTCAAGGTAAAGAATAGATCTGGTTTTATATGCGCAAGTTGGCTTCCATAACAGAGATAGAGAGACGCCTTTCAAGGGGTGTAGGCTCTACTGCTCGCCACAACCAACCGATGGGAAGAGCTTGTGGCCATGGTCGTCTTTTACCTACTGGGGGCCAGGGCATTTTAGGAGAATGATGGGGCTCCTGTTACTATGGTAATGGAAGACTATTTTATTAATGTAGGCAAAAAGAATAGAAACATGGGTTCGGTTTTAGGTGTAGGTTTCATCATCTGTAATATCGGTTATCTTTTGGTGATTTAGAGATAGATAGTAAGGCCCTGGGCACTTGCCCAAAGAGCCCAGTGGGAATGATGGGTCTGCTTGTGGCTCCTTTATATGTCTATGTTTTTAACCAACTGCAACAAGGTTCACTTGTTCTACGCATGCGCTCCGAAAAGAATATAATATAGAAATTATATTAAGCAGATAATAGCACTAACAAGAGTAAAAAATTTGGCTTGATTAATAAAATGCATTACAAAAATAAATGCGAGCAAATCCAATTAAAATAAAAAAAAAACATTTAGATGGATAACGTGCTTTTAAAATGTAGCATCACAATTATTATATAACACAGAAAATCGAATTAAACAATTATACCTATTTTTCGGTGATCGTTTATATATGAGTATTATTAAAGTATACCAAATCATTCATTAATGGGTCCCATTAATGCATGATTTTTCTGTTAATAAACCATTATAGTATAGACAACTAAAAATACAAAAAAATATTATGTCTATTTAAAATCTTGCCATTTGAACAACAACCACGAAAATATCTGTCAAACTGGTTACCTAAGATCGAAATACATTCATCCCCAAAAAAAATCGCACAAGCTGAGATCATTGAGTGTTTATGGTTCTGTAAATTATAATGATATCAATAAATAAACGATCGCCAAAACATTGCAACCACAGCTAACTTCTCTTTGTGGTGTTTTCGTTAAGTTCAATGTTTAACTCGTAACTTTCTGCTCTCTTCTTTTTTTTTTAGTCTTACGTTGGTTGATTTAAATTTAATCCACTTCACAGAAAATGACCTAAATCAATAAGTATAATGACGATATCACTTCCGTTTATACAGGCTTTAGAGACCTTTACCCATCTAACTGTTTTTTTTTTTTAATTTCTATAACAAAACCTTACAGCTAATGGTAAATAAATAAATGGGCTTCCTTAAAAATAAAATTTAAAAACTAGTCATATGATGCACTCAGTCATTTGGATGTTTGTGATGCAATAAAATATTTACAACTCCGAGTTGTAAGCAAATATTCTCAGCGATATGAAATATATATGTATAAATGGAATATACATTTAATTTCTAGGTAGACAAGTGCAAAAGTTATGCCATAACACTAAACGTTATCACTGGACTGACTTCCTATCATTTAAAATTTTCCCATACTAAGCTTTAAATTTTTTGCACCCTGTATAATATTTAAAAACACGACTTACTCCCTACACTATTTCTAAATGTATATACCACATTTCAAACGATAAAAACAAACTTCAAAAATGCTAAAAAAGAGAATATCACACCAAAGAATAAGAAGCAGTTTTGCTGGAAGAGTTTTCGGCTTCAGCCAGTGCCTTAAGTAACTCCACTCTGGCCTTGCTTCCTATCCATATCATTAGAGAGGCACCGCATATAAGCTAAAAAATGAACATATTTTTTTCTAATTAACTGCTAATAACATAGCTTTTTGTGTTTTGAAATTGTTTCTTGCTTCCTGATATTTTTTTAAAAATTTTGTATCCACTGTTATGTGCTGAATTCAAATATAAGCTTGGTTTATACCTTTCACCATTAAAATTACAGGGTAGTGACATGGTTAGGGTCATATTTAAAATGACACATTAGTTTGGTGGTGAGGATTTCAATGGAAAACAATGTAATGGTCCATTTTATAAATAGATTTAAACAGGGTTAGAAAAAATAATGTTTTAAAAAAAAATACTAAAATCACCATTTTTTTTATTTTTTATTTTTTTTGCATAGAAAATACACAGTGAAATTGTAGAGTTAAAATGCAAAGGTCAGTGTTTAATCGACTTTTGAACTATTCACTTAATGACATTGATGACTAAATAATTGACATAGTTACATTGCATTGTTGTTACCATAGAAACGTTTGTGAACCTGATTGCTAATAAAAAGGTGTAAAATGAGGATCAGGGTTTCTATATGAGGTGTTACAAAACAATACCCACTATTCAAAAAGAGTTTTCCATAATAAGAAAGATATTTTGTCCTGCTGCTTCTTCAGCATCTCAGAAATCGACTAGGAAGGAAAAAACTAGTAAATTACTTTCTCTGTACAAATACCATAATTGGTTAAATATAATAATTTTAATAGTTTTAGTTTTTGTTTTAAAGTTGTTTTTGTACCTTTTAGAAAAACGTTATTTTTTAAATCCATCTGCATCAAAAATGTATACTTTATTTAAGTCTCTAGGAGCAGCCGTTCTCCAGATAAACGCACTTTAAAGGATCTTGCAATTTTTTTATGGAAAATAATTTTTATCCGATTGTTTTTAAACTTTGCATAGTGATAGTTCTAAACACGCTGATCAAACGTCTTCCAGGGCACAAAACCCGAAAACGCCTCCAACCCCACCAAAATCACCCTTAAAAGTCCCCAAATCCCCAGTGACCTTTTAGGGTGATTTTGGGGGGGTTGGAGGCGTTTTCGGGTTTTGTGCCATGGAAGACCTTTGATCAGCGTGTTTAGAACTATCTCTATGTAAAGTTTGAAAACAATTGGATAAAATTTATTTTCCACAAAAAATTTGCAAGATCCATTAAAGTGCGTTTATCTCGAGAACGACTGCTCCTAGAGACTTAAATAAAGTATACATTTGATGCAGATGGTTTATGAACTTATTTTTTAATAAACAGGTCAATATTCTAAGCCTAAAAAAGTTCATTTAAAACAAGTGAGTAGGTACTGGCGCCCTCTAGTAGCAACATTAAAAGCGTGGACTAATTTAAATTTCTCGCCTCAGAAACCCCAGATCCCAAATTTTGTACTGCTAGGTCATTTGGTTAAAGAATTATTAAGAAAAACGAAAGCAAAATTAAAGTTTAACACCCTGTATCTTTGTTATTATTAACTTTCGGATAAGGCAAGTTTACGTAAATTGTATTATTTTGAACCAAGTAATCTGCTGAACAGAGAAAAGCAGAGCTGGAGTTATCCAAACTCCAGAGACTAGCATGTCTCTGTATAACGGGAGCTATTAGAAGCACTCCAACTGCAGCCATGGAAACCCTACTAAGCCTCCCCCCTCTTGGTATAATTATTAAGGCGGAGGCGAGGATTGGGGCATACACGCTGAAACGGCAACGGCAACTGGTGCTCTGGGCCTGCCCTAGGACACGCCAGAATAACGAGCAGTATCACAAACTCAATATTTGAGATGAGCAGTGATACAATGCCAAAACGGATAAATACACACAGACCATACAAAACCCAGCTTACCTGGGGCGCTAGTGAGCGATCTCCTGGTCAGTCTCGAAATTTGGTTTGGTATACCGATGGATCCAAGACTGACAATGGAGCCGGCGCAGGAATACATGGTATGACCCCTAGGTTTAATGCTTATGCTTCCCTGGGGAAATATGCCACTGTTTTCCAGGCGGAAATATATGCCATTGAACTTTGTCTGCGAGAGAACTTGAGGAGGAGATATAAGGGCAGGGACATTACTATCTTCTCTGATAGTCAAGCGGCCATAAAAGCTTTGGCATCTCAACAAGTCAACTCAAGGTTGGTTTGGAACTGTCTGCAATGCCTCCTAAACCTATCTAACCACAACAAAGTTACACTTTCCTGGGTGCCAGGACACAGGGGAATACAGGGCAATGAAAATGCAGACTCCCTGGCCAGGCGAGGCTCCGCAGCAATGTTTGTGGGTCCTGAACCTGTTTTTGGAATACCAAAAGCCTCGGTTCGTGGCTACATGACTCGGTGGATTCAAACACAACATCAGTCATACTGGAACCACATTCCAAGGCAAAATCACACTAAATCAATGTTGGAATCACCATCGAAAGCATTGACAAGTGAACTACTAAAACTAAATAGGAATCAGATTAGAATAGTGACAGGATTAATAACCGGACACTGCACCCTAAGAAAACATTTGCACCCTATGGGCATCTATAGAGAAGAACCCATTTGCAGACTATGTGACGAAGAGGAAGAGACAGCCTCTCACATCATATATGAGTGCCGTGCACTTACATACTGGAGAACAAATCAAAACCTCATGGTGGACGACACTAACCACCAGGAGGCTGGAGACCAGAAAAGAACAGTAAAAGGGCTACTACACCTGTCCAAGGTGTCAAACCTTTTTAACTGAAACAAATACACAAGAGATACAACAAGCCCTGTAGGCTGCAGTGTCGAGGCGGACAAAACCTCAATTATCAATCAATCAATCTGCTGTTGCTCTGTGTCCCATTACTTTTGGAACACCCTGTATATCTTTTGATGAACTTAGGTCGCTATAAGAATATTAAGAATAAAGAAGTTTGTTGTTAATGTAACAAATTTTTGAAAATAAGCAGTTACTTATATTTTAGTTTTTTTGCCTTTAATATAACTTTTAAATCATGACTAAAATTTAGAAAAATCAGATAATTTATATGGTGATTTAAATCATTTGCTTTAAACCCTATCAACCCTGGACTTAAAAAAAAAGTAAATTCCATATTCTATTTTAATTATTTGGGTGAATGTATCTCCCTTTGTGAACTTGCAATGGTGCTTTGCTATTTGTCAAATTACAGTGGCCCAGTTTTCAGAGGTGTGCAAAAAGTGTATTTTTATCTTGATTTTGCCTTTTTCCTCATCATACTGAGTATTCTCTGTAGGGTTTAGTTCTGAATCACCCTGTATACCTACCTGAACAATTGCAAAAAAATATGTTGCAGGAGAAATATGGTTATTCTCTAGAACATCCTGCATGGACCTCAATGTAGATCCCACATATACTGCTACAAATTGTGCTGGAAACAACCCCAAAAGTGATGCTACATGATATATTTTGGCACTAACATTGCTTAACTAAAAAAGAATAATTTGTTATTAGCAAATTAGCATTTACAATAAATTATCTTCCATTCAAAATTTTATTCGATCATTACTGAGGAAAAAAAATATATTTTTTTGTAATCTAGAGAGCCTGAAACTTTGGTGTAAAGTTTACTATAAATGTACTCACAGCAAATATAGTATTTTGCAGTCCAAAAGGAATGGGAGTCAGTCTTGAACAAAAAACAATCTTAAAACACAGCGGCCCTGATATAACTTGCATTATAGCCACAGCCATATTATTCTGAGTATATTTGTATATACTAGGATGATGCCCAACCACCTTTAGTATATTGTGAGCAATAAGAAGTCCGACATTGGCCCCACACACCACTAAAAGAGTGATGATGAATAGTAACGACTATTAATATTGTATTTAAAGGAATCCTTTACAAACAATATGAAATTGTGATCTTACTATCTTACCTAACAATAGTCCTCGTGCAATGCCAAACAAATACCCAGAAGCCAGAACCAATACAATGTACCCCACACTAATGGGCAGTGAAACTATTACAAAAAGTACACATATCGTAGCTGCTACAACGAAATCATCTTGTTTCTCCAGCCACAGCAAAACAAACTTAATGTAAGCCTTACATAATAGTAAAATACATCCTATCACAATAAGAGTGGATAATATTGCTAAAATTCGCCCTAGTGAGAGAAAATAAAGTGAAGAACGGATTTTGAAGCAGCGCGGCTTTGGTGTCTCGTACAGGTTATCTTGAGAGTCATAGTCGTCAATGGAGATTTTCATTTTGGTTTTCTAGCTTTGTTTCTTGGAAGAACAGGGATTATTTTTTCCTTATCATACTTGCCATCGACATTTTCTCTAATTTACCGTTAATTGCTGGAAACTCATTTTGTAAATAGAAACGTCATTGGAAACTTGTAAACAAGGATACATAACCTCAGTCATAGGCTTTAAATATAGGCCTTCTAGAGGCAGCCTTGCCTCTATAATATACATGCGTTAGACAAGGAAAATATTTTGATGAGATAGATATATTGTGACGTAAAGAAAAATAAAGAGAGAGACTGAGTATCATAGATTATCAATACTGCTTTCCGTACAGATGCAGGAATCTGTTTTTTATTTGATAGTTCGTTCATCCAACGCTAGATGACACGGACTAACTAGAAATTAATATTTCAGCTACCCTTCAAAAGAGGGCACTAACAATAATTTTATACCTACTGTAGACGATCTTGTGTCTGCAGACCAATTTAAATCCCGAAATTGTGTTAACTTCTGCTGGTATTTGTATTTATTTGGTAAATGAAAATGAAACTTTTAATTTTATAATAACTTTTACTGTAACTATGTAAGAGTGTGATATGTGGGTTATTTTAGACCTTAAACTTGCTTTCATAATCCCTCTAAGTATATTAAAGTTAATCACTTCTAAAGTGTGTCCACTAAATACCTGGTTTAAAATCATAACTTCCTTCATAACTTTGTAAGAATTCAGGTGATATAATTTAATTTTTAATTGAAACTTATACAGGGATCCAAAAAACTATAATTAGTTTTCTATTTTTTAAATAAACAAATAAAAATGGCAGAATTCAGATTATTTTCATTTTTATTGAGTTTGAAGTCAATTAGTTGTACAGGATGTCCAAAAAACACCTGGTTACCCTAACTTTCTCCATAACTCGGTAAGAATTAAGCTGATTTAATTTTCGTTTTAAGTAAAACCTGCGCTAAAGAGTCCACCAATATTATGCCAAGTTTGAAGTTAACCGTCAACCACTTGTGCAGGTTGTCCAAAAAATACCTGCGTACCCTCTATTATTATAAGTTTCTCCATAACTCAGTAAGAATTTTGGTGAATTTAATTGAAACTTGTACAGAATACACAAAAAATACTCTTATTAGAATTCTACTTTTTAAATAAACAAAAAAAAATGGCACTCATAACTCAGTAAGAACTTAAATTATTTGATTTTTTACTGAGTTTGAAGTCAATTAGTTGTACATGATGTCCAAAAAATACCTGGATACCCTAATATCATAACTTCCTCCATAACTTGGTAAAAATTTAGGTGATTTAATTTTCGTTTTGCGCTAATGAGTCCTCTAATAATGTGTCAAGTTTGAAGTCAACCACTTGTACAGGTTGTCCAAAAATACCTGCCTACCTTGATATCATAACTTCCTGATTTGATTTCGGTTTTAACTAAAACCTACGTTAAAGGCTCATCCTCTAAGTTTTACGCCAAGTTTGATGTCAACTACTTCTCCAGGGTGTCCCAAAAATACCTCTAGGATACCCTAATATCAAAAGTTCCTTCGTAATTCAGTAATAATTTAGGTGATTTGATTTTAGTTTTAACTTAAAGCTGCATTAAAGGCCCCTTTAAGTTTATGCCAAGTTTGAAGTCGACTTCTTTTTCAGGGTGTCCCAAAAACACCTTTGGAGTACCCTAATAAATTAAATTCCTTAATATCTTAGTAATAATTAAAGTGGTTTAATTTCAGTTTTAACTAAACAGTTTTACCTAAAAAACCAAATTATTTTTCTTCCGGAAGTATCCATTATGTTTTTTTAAAAGCCTTTTATTTTTACTTTTTTGCATGTTTATGTAAAAATTGACAACAAATAATAAAAATTTCAATCCCATTCCAAATTTTTTCTTTAGGTAGCTTTGGTTCTTGCCTTTATAAGAGGGTAGTTTTTTGAAAGATCAACCAGGAGCTTTCTTCTAAAAATAATTTGTCTGTAGGCCTCAAAATAAAAGAGTTATTTCTATTAATACGAGTACACACTATTTTATTTTATTTTTAAGAATCATTCTACATATATCATAGCAAAATAATTTTAATAAAACTGTTTTTTGAAACTAAATTTAACGTAAAATAATATTACTCTTTAGAAAAATAAAATAAAGATGTTAATAAACAAAAATAATTTTATTTAAATATAATTAAAATATTACAAAACAAATAAAGATCATCTACAAATTATACTAGCTTAAATTATTTCGAAATTTTACAATTTATGGTTTTTTTTTTGGTTGGTTCGAAATTAATACAACCAACCAGGGACGGGTGGGCGCTAAAATTATTACCGGGCATTTGGAGTGATGCGACGCCATAAGAGTTTTGTCTTCACCACCCCCCCTCTACATACATGTAAATTGAATTCATTTTTTTTTATAAAGTATATTTATATTACTAACAACACCAAAAGTTTTTTTGAAAAAGATACATACGTAATAATAAATTTAAAGTAGCAATAATTTTTTATTAGTTTGTAATTTTGTGCAACGCAGTCGATTCTCTTTTCAACATTGAGATTATGAAGGATCTTTTTTTTAACCGCCATGAGCATAAAGCTGGATAAAAGTTCTTGACGTAGAGTAGTTCGTAGACGATTTTTGAGATATTTCAGTTTTGAAAAACAGTGTTCACAGGCTACTTGAGTGATGGATTGCGTTGCGAGATATTTATATGCCAAACCGATAATCGAATAGGCAATACATATTAAGCTGTACCGTTCTAAAACTGAAAAGCAGCAACTGCGACAAAAATTGGTACATTTTTGAAAACGAATTACATCATCTTCGCTTTTAGAATTGTCCGGAAATTCTTCGTCATCATTGTCTTCAGCTTTGTTCAATCAAGCTATTCTTTAAATTTGGCCAGTTCTCAGCAAAGTGGGTCAATTTTTTTAAACGTTCTGCGGTAGCTTCTTCGTCGCCGCTCGCTCATGTTAGTGTGCTGCTCACACCCACCTCACACCCAGTAAAAAAATACAATTCAGTGTACGTTTGGTCAGATAATCGACGCCAAGCTGCTAAATAGCGTCTTATCTCCACGTTTTTTGACTGACACTGTAAGCCGCTTGCGTACGCTTAATTATTTATTTTTCAATTTTTGTAATTATTATATAAAAGAGTTATTTTTTCCTCTTTAACGCACCGGCGCTGCAGTATCGAAATCGCGGCGGCGCACCGGGCATTTGCCCGGCTTGACCTATGGCCCATCCGTCACTGCAACTGCAAGCATCACCATTTTTTTTTATTACCATTCTTGGTTATCATAATAGCAGTCACAGTTTCGGTATTTCATTTATTTAAGTTATCGGTTTTTATGTTTTTTAAACTAAATATTTGTTCTACAGAAGCTTTAGAAAACGGAAGAGATAACAGTGTTGCAATTATAATTTGTATGTTTGGCAATAGCGGAATACCATTTTTGTTTTTTAATTTAAACACTTCGGTCCAATATTCATCTGTTGGCTTTATTTCATCCAAATCACTAATTTAGCATCGATGAATTTTCGATGGCTGGATTCCCCACGATTTTCCATTTTATTCCCCAATTTGTCCCCGCATATTTATAAAATTACCCATACGGAATACGTGGAATTCTCCACGGGTTGGCAACACTGCTTCTAATATCCATTCGTTATTTTGGTTTTTTATACACGACAGCGCTGAAAACAAGGAGAATAGTTCAATGAGATAGATATATTATGACGTAAAGAAAAATAAAAACAGGCTAAGTTTCATAAATTATCAATACTGTTTTCCAAAAAATATAGATACAGAAATCTGCTTTTACTTGATATTTTGTTCATCCAACGCTAGATAGCGCAGATTAATAATAAAATAATATTTCAGCTACCCTTTAAAAGGGGCACTAATAGTGATTTTATACCTACAGTAGACGATTGTAGATCACCGACTTTGGGGTTGAAAAAAATATTTGTATATATTTTAATAAATTTATTAAAATTAAATTAAAGAACTAATACTGCTAAGTAGACACTGACCGATAGGTTATCATACCACAACGGAAGTTACTATGGCAACTGGTATATTTTTAAGATTAAGAAAAATATATGAAAGAATCAAATTATGCTAGTAAAATTTGCATATGTCGATTAAATTAAATAAGTAAAATTAGCAAAATGCAAACACTTCCACGAATGTGCAGTAAAGTAAAAAATTCCCTTTTCCCTTTAATCCTCAAAAATTCCCACCAATCAAGAAATTTGAAACCAGTTGGTAACATTCGAAGATAGCTTAAAGACAGTGTCGAAATCTTTTAATCTTCAGGAAATAATGAAGTATTTTGATAAAAAAATCCAAAAAAGGAAAAAAGTGTTTGTTACCCAATTGGCAGATGACGGTAATTACACTTAAGCCTTTACAGCACATTTGTGTGTTTTACAGAGATTTAAAAGGGAGTAAGTATTGACATGACAATCGGAAATCTACATTCTGTTTAGCTTTAGTTAGTTTTTTGCAAAAATAGTAAAATGGTGTTTATTTATATGATTAAAGAATAAAGCGTAATTAGTATTAATGGATCTCAAAACTTAACTGCAAGGAGACTGAAAATGGCGCTTTCAAACGTCATAATTTTAACTGTTTCCCCAATTCCCCCCAGGGATTTAAAAACCGACACATAAATATTTTAGTATTTTATTCATAAGGAAAAGTTTAATATTATTTAACAAATACATAATTTTCATCAATTTTTGATATGTGTTGACAAAATATAGGTTATCGATACTACCGAAAAAAATATTTTTATATATTTACATCAGTTAGTAAAAATATTAGTTATTAAATGCTACTTAATAACAATATACTGCTTAGGCCTCATATACAATGTAGCGTTTTGTCTATTGGTAATATATTTAAACTTCACAGTCTGTTATCTTTAAACAAAGTACCAGTGTATGCAAAAAGTTTTAAATGTATCAAAATTTTCCAACCGTATGGGTTTTTGGATACCCCGCCTTATAACCGCTACATTGTAGAAAGGACCTTACGTAGATCTAACACACACTCTACTTTATGTTAATATTTACCTATTGTTATTATTAATAGTACTCTTAATTATAATATTTGGTTAGTATATAAAAACTATTTTTGATTAACGCAAAAACTGGATATCCAGAAAATTAAGTCATGGCTGACTTATTGTGCTAGAAAATTATAAATCTATTAATATTTGTGATCCGAAATATTGCCAAAGGGTTTTTGGATACCCTGTATTAATAATAAAAATTGCACAAAAACGTTGTTAAATTTCAAACATTATTATCCACACTTTAAAACTAAAAGATACAAAACTCAACACGGAATATTTTTCAATACGAGCGGCTATTCAAAGGTACGATATTAAAAATTACTTCCGCTTTGGCATTGTTTTTCTTCTTATTTAATTATGGCGTTGGCTGCCACTTTTTTCCTTTTAGCGCCATTCGCCAGCACATTAGATTCGACCCCAGAATAACGAGCTCTTAGCTCACTGAAGGCCAAGGATATTCTATTACCGATTTGGCATTTTCTTGATATCCCAGACATTGACACTAGAGTTAGGCAAGTCCTAAACAGACTCATTTGTCTTTTAATAGTAAAAATATGTTCGAGCCTATAGCTGCTAGAGGCAGCCTTACCGCTCAGCAGTTTAAACAAGCGTGCCAGAGAGAAAGAAGAATAACCTTTCTCTCTCGCACGCTTTTTCTAACTGGTCGGCGGGGAAAGGTAAATACTGCGCTCTGCGTTCTGATTGGTCAGCGGGTATATACCCCTCTCCGCCGACAAATCAAAACAACGTGTTGGTTCATTTAAAAATTACCGGTATATTTAGTAAATATTTTATTACAAATATAAGACAAATGAGCGCATCTAGGACTGATGTTACTTTGGCATCAATATTTAAAAGGTTTTAAAATATGTTAGCTAAAAATCAAATAGAAAGTAAGTTTTGGTACGAAACCTCTGAATAGCATCTCTTAAAAAATTGCCAATACCAAGCTATACCAATAAATACTAATAAAAATTTGTCCCTGTAAATCTTTATTGTAATTTTTTTTGACAGCTTATAAAATTTACGCCATTTTGTTGATACTTTCTTCTGCAATAGGACAATAAGTATTAATATATCACGTATAGCCTTGGTAGCATTTAGGTAAAGTCCCTAATAAAGTAAGTAAATATAAGTTAGTAGGTATAAAAGTATAAAAACTCGTAAATGCTCAGACCAGTCAAGGTATTACAGAAAGTGCTAACGAATAAAAACGATAATTTAAGGGGATAAGGAATAAAAATATTGATTAAGAACAAAAAAATTACCAAAATAACTTAATTTTAATAATTATTGTACTAGATAGTTAATATTTTATCCTTTCATTGAAGCACATTCTGTATATACAGAGTAAATACATATAAATCATATTTATGGCCAATTGCACCTGTGGTTTTCTGTTTTCTTAACTAAGGGACGTTTTGAATGTGACTATTGTCATAATATTTGACACCGTCTCAATGCAACTTAGGTTAAGAAGGGCTTAAAACTGCCTAAACCCCAGTGGTGCAAACCGCCGTTAATGTTTCTAATTAAGATTTTTTTAATAAAAAAACGCACTGAAATATATTTTGCGGTTACAAAATTAAACCCAAATTATACAATTAATAACTGCGTTTGGTAAATCCACGAAGTATAGAAATAGAAGGAGTCCAAACGGTATAGGCTTTTCAACGAAATTTGAGTACACGAAGTATGGGACAGAACTTTTGTCGGCAGAGGGCGCTACTTTTCAAGACGTACTCTGTTTCTTGGACGTTAATAAATACAAATATTTATTAAATAGAATTATATGATTTATAAACAAAATGGAAAGTCTATTATATATAATTGTACTTTTTTTTAAATAAAAACAGAATATTATACTTTAATAATACTAGATACTAGCAAATATATTTGAAAATAGACGAAATTATACGACTAAGTAAAAAGTCATTATCAAATTCAACTATTTATTAATGAAAAACTTACATTTACATTTTTCAGTAATTACAATTACAAAATTAATGTGAAAAAATCTATACTCGTGTTTGTGTATATAAAAATAAATCCAGATAATAGTACACTTTTTGTTACTCGTGGCTCTAAAACTAAAGACGTATCTTTACTATTATTATTATTACTCCTTAAAAATGCATACCGAGGTGGTTGATTAATCTAAAAAAATAATCTTATTAATTAAAAATGATTGTGTATTGATTTTAAAATGGTACGATGCTGTGCAATTTCTGGGTGCATGATTGCGCCAAAAAATAGTGAAAAAAGCATTATTTAAAGCACCGAAAGTAAGTAACCTAAACAATATTTGTAAATAATTAAAAGTACATTTTTTCACATTAATTTTGTAACTGTAGCTACTAAAAAATGTAATTGTGAGTTTTTTATTGATTTGAATTTAATAATGATTGTTTACTTAGTTGTATAATTTTGTTTACTTTCAAGTATATTTGTTATTATCTAGTATTATTAAAGTAAACTATTCTGTTTTCATTAAAAAAATGTACATCTATATATTATAAATTTTTCATTTTGTTTATTAACATATAATTCTATTTAATAAATATTTGTATGTATTAACGTCCAAGAAACAGAGATAATATTTTCCGCGCATTACTTTAAATGAGTACGTCCTGAAAAGTAGCGCCCTCTGCCGACAAAAGTTCTGTCCCTGAAATTGCAGCCATTCTGTAAACATTACGTTCTGACTCCTTGTATTTCTATACTTCGTGGGGTAAAAAATTCAAATAATAATAAAAAAATGAAAGTTCTATTTTTTTCCTAAAAAATTAACTTTTTGTGTTTTATAATATTTTGTGTATTTTTTAATGCGCAGAGTTAGCAAAAATATTAATATTAGTAAATATATTTTCACATAACTTGCAGATGAAGTAAAAAAATGTAAATAATATTATTGTTGTAACATAGAGAGTGATTGCAAAAAGGAGGTTTTTTTAGCCCGTTTTTCAAACTCTTGTAACATCGTCTGGAATTAAAAAAATGCAACGTATAGGTCTTCATATCTTTGACTGGTCATAAATGTGTGCAAAAAGCAAGATTTATTGTTCTAAAAGCTATACGTTCCCTTAAATGAAGGGTTAGTTCTGGTAAATCGTTGTCAGTTTTGCAACATCATTCTTCAGTCTTTAGTAAATTAAACTTGTTTGACCGCCCTGTATACCTCAAAATAAGGGCACAACGTAAAATAATAATTGAGGGTTTTAAGTGTTTCCTAAATAAATACTTAACTATTTCTGTTTTAAAAACAAACCTGTGCATTATCTAATTTATTTAAAAGAAACTTAACCGTAAAATTTTAAGCAAATATAGGTGCTAACTCTGCGCATGCATAGAAAATTTTGATTATTATTTGATTCATATTTATGGTCGTTTTTTGGACTAGCATGTTGAAAATTATTTTAAAAACGGATTAATTTTTTTGCTTCTTGTAAATTTTATAAAAAAAGTTAATTAGGTGATAACTAATTCTTTTATTAACATGCCATCATTAGGTGAACCTATAATAATTTGCAGTAGGTATGTTCATGATATATACTTTTATTAATTAAAAAAAAAAAAATAAAATATGTATTTCAAGATAATTAAATAATTTTTTTTGTCACTAAATTATGTAACTGATGCTTTTTCCTATTAATACATTTTAAAATCGATTTAATACTTTGACTCGAGAACCTTTTGACATTTTAAAAATATAGTAGTTCGAAAAGAAGATACCTTTCCAAAGGAAAAATACGTAACCCAAAGAAATTCAATAAAAGATCATCATGACCCACACCCTGCATATCTGGAAAAATTGTGTCTTTAAATCCTTGTAGGAGTTTAAAATCCATAAAACATATTTTGCAAGATATGTAATTAAGAACAAAAATTATTAGCCAAATATCCCACTACATCTCTATTATAAATTTTTGCCTAAAATATATTTTTTAAATTTTTAATAACTAACTGAAAATTGATACCAATTGTGATGCTACCCTCAAAAATAAACACCAAATTTTTCCCAGATATACTTATTACAGTTGTATTTACTTAAAATCTTAAACGAAGATAAAAAGAGTCTTCTGATCCTTGCAAGTTCTGGCAGCGCACGTCCTGTCTGGCTCAGCTTGAGCTCTGAGCCATTTTCCGTGGCAATGCGGCGCCGATAAGGCCGACCATCTGGTGATCCGACCTTCAACTCCGTGGCCTTGACATCTCCATCCTAGATTTTCGTGAAGAGCTTCAGATTCGCAGCGTGCACATACTCTTTCACCTAAAAAGAAAAAATTATAAATCTTCGATTGCAAATTTATAAAATGGAGCTGAAACTGGCGGCCGGCTTTCGGCGAATTTCTTAATTCCAGCAATGTCCAACAATTATATAACTTTAGACAAATCTTCTAAGGGACATTAAGAAGGATCTCCCATTAAAATCAAAGGGAAGCAAAATTTTAAAGTATTAAAATTTAACGTTAATAATTAAAAAAAAAAAAAAAAATTGCTATTTCGGCAAATTTGTTAATTCCAGCAATGTCCAAAAATTCTATAACTTTTAGAAAATCTTCTGTAGAACCTTAGAAAGGATCTTCCATTTGAATTAAGGGGAAGTAAAATTATTAAAGTACTTAAACTTGTAGAAATTGATGAAAAATATCAAAATTTCAGGGTTTCCACTGGATTTTGAGTTCCAGCAATGTCCAAAAATTTTATAACTTTGGGAAAATCTTTAGAAGGACCTTTGGAGGAATCTCCCATATGAATTAAAGAGGAGCAAAATTTTGGAGAAATAAAATAAACGTTATTCATTAGAAAAATTCAAAAATTTGAAATTTCGGCAAATTTCTTAATACTCGCAATGTTCAAAAACTTTATAACTCCAGGCGAATCTTTTGAAAGACCGTGGGAAGGATTTCCCATACGAATTAAAGGGAAGCAAAATTTAAGAGTATCTATTAAAATTTAACGTTAATAATTAGGAAAATTAAAAAATTTGCTATTTCGGCAAAAAATTCCAGCAATATCCAAAAATTATATAACTTTTAGAAAATCTTCTGTAGGACCTTAAAAAGCATCCTCCATTTGAATTAAAGGGAAGCAAAATTATAAAAGTACTAAAACTTGTAGAAATTGATGAAAAATATCAAAAATTTAGGGTTTCCACTGGATTCTGACTTCCAGCAATGTCAAAAAATTCTTTAACTTTAGGAAAATATTCTACCTTAAAAATGATCTCCCATACGAATTAAAGGAAGGCAATATTTAAGAGTATTAAAATTTAATGTTTATAATTAGAAAAATTTAAAAATTTGCAATTTCGGCAAATATGTTAATTTCAGCAATGTACAAAAATTCTATAACATCTAGAAAATCTTCTTTAGGCTCTTAGAAAGAATCCCCCATTTGAATTAAAAGGGAGCCAAATTATTATAGTACGAAAACTTGTAGAAATTGAAAAATATCAAAATTTCAGGTATTCTGAGTTCCAGCAATGTCCAAAAATTCTATATCTTTAGGAAAATCTTCTAAAGGACTTTAGGAAGGATCTCCCATATGAATTAAAGGGAAGCAAAATTTTGGAGTATCAAAATAAACGTTATTTATTAGAAAAATTCAAAAATTTAAAATTTGGGCGAATTTCTTAATTCCCGCAATGTCCAAAAATTTTATAACTCTAGCCGAATCTTTTGAAGGACCTTGGACCATAATTTAAATAAACGAGCTGTAACTTTAAGTTATAACATAAATTTTAATTTTAAACAATGCAGTTCAATAAACTTCTGCTCTAACTTCCGAATAAAAGGTACTTTAAAGGTGCGATTTTTTATAATTTTGTTGTAACTGACCCAGTATAAAAATTTTTGGCCCATTTGTCCTATTTGGCCACCTATCCTGGGACACCCTGTATAAATCAAACCGAAAAAATCGACGAGAAAACCATCCATACTACTCAAACATTATGCATTTTTCTAAGATTACACACTTTTCAAAGAAAATCGTGCAGAAGTGTTAAAAACGCTAAAATTTTATCTGGGCTTTTTAACAGCACCACTTAAGAAATCCAGCTTAAGTGGAGGTGCTTAAATTGCAACTTTTAAAAAGGTCATTGGATATTTTATCATTTTTCTTTAAAGGAAGCACTTACTTATATATTTAGTATAGAGCTGCAATTTGGGTTGAGTCTTACTTTTGGGGCGTTTAATTTATTATAGAAAAAAAAACAAAAGCGCACTTATTTAGAAAATTATAAAATAGTACACTATTACACAGCAATAAACATAAATGCGAAATTTTAACTAAAAATGGCAATTTTAATTTTACAACGTTGGTAAAAAATTGCCGCCGTTGTTAAACAATTTCCATGATTTTTCATGGCTAAATTTTTAATGATCTGAAACGCGGTTGAAAAATAAAACAAATGAGCTGTGAGCACAAGTGCATTTTTCGTTTGCAATGCATAATTTAAATTATTTTAGCGCAACAGGTAAATTATTAAAAGTAATTAAGAGCATTTCTTGTAGTTTGCAGAATTTTTTAAAAGCAAACATCTTCAAAATAATTAACGAAATTTCATTGTTTTATGAGCGATGTTATATAATTCAATATAGAAAATAGTTTCTTGGGCATATGGCTTCCAATTAAAAAAATAATTACGTAGTTAGAGGTATGCCTTTTGCTAATCGTATTAAAATTACGGAGTTTTCAAAAGGATGGAAACTTCGGGTGTGGCTAAATCGGCTACATGTTTCACCCTTGTTGGGGATGGTCACATCCGCTGTAAGCCAAGACACGACTGACGAAGGCTCTCCAAGTCTTTAAAACCCTCCTATATAAAAGTAAGAAAATATTTAAATGACTCTGGCGCCATCTAACAGACTAATCCCAATGCAACCAGTAAAGCATATTACAAAAAGATGTTAAATAGTAAACAGTTTAAATAATGTTAAAAAGTGCCATCTGGGTAGGCATGGCCATAATATTCAAAAATCGCACTTTTGACAAAGGAAAAATGGCCACTCATTAGTTCACGGGTTTGTGAAATTCGAATGAGTACTTTTGCCATACCACGTCAGGCGGCGCTGAGAGAAATTTGAAGTAAGTAAGAAGAATTAAAAAAGCAGTATTTTCGCTCTACTGCAAATATAATATTATAATGGTAGAGGTTCTTGGGCCTTGTTATATAATTCAATATAGAAAATTTATTTAAATTGTTTACTATTTAACATCTTTTTGTATTAATTTGCTTTACTGGTTGCATTGGGATTAGTCTGTTAGATGATGCCATAGTCATTTAAATCTTTCCTTACTTTTATATAAGATGGTTTTAAAGACTTGGAGAGCCTTCGTCACTCGTGTCTTGGCTTACAGTGGATGTGACCATACCCAACAAGGGTGAAACATGTAGCCGACTTAGCCACACCCAAGGTTTCCATCCTTTTGGAAACCCCGTAATTTTAATGCGATTAGCAAAAAGCATACCTCTAACTACGTAATTATTATTTTTTTTAATTGAAAGCCATATGCCCAAGAAACTATTTTCATATATATATATATATATATATATATATATATATATATATATATATATATATATATATCACTTCTAACACCAATGTTAGGGTTTACTAACTTTTCATACGTTGGTGGTATACCGGGTAATCCAGGAGGATGGTCCCATCATTTTTAGGATAGATCAATAAAAATTGGGGACATATATAGTTAAATTTGACGGTTTTTGATAAGTCACGAGAGTTTCTATGGCATTCGGTTTCACTAAAGGACAATTAAGGATCTACCGCAGCCATAACAATTACCCAATCCTTTTGGGATGCTTGAAGGTTCAAATAATGATACTGGTTGATTGAATAAAAGATATTTTATGGACCTTAAGTTTACAAAAACGAAGAGCAATAGTAGATGTTTTATCACTGATGATGGAACTAAAGTTTGGAAAAGAAAACTTTTATTTTGGAGTATCCGAAAAAAAGTTGATTTTTTTGAGTGTACCACAGGGAAAAATCGAACTTTTAGAGGCAAATCCTCTATTTGTATCTTTATCATAAACTTGATCAAATTAAATGGAAAAATCCCAAATTTTGCAAAATTATTTGCTTTTTTTTTAAAAATTAGAGGCATTGAAAAAACTTGCATAAGAAAAATTTTCAACTTGTTATGATTTTTAAAAAACAAAGATAATTTTTCAAAATTTGCTTTTGAAACTTTTTTCGTAAATTTTAAAATGAATATTTTCTTTGCCAAAATATTTCATCTGAGGTCAATAGTATCTGGTATATATTTTGCATGGGTTCCTTTTTTCACTTTTTAGATAAAAAACCGCCACTGTAAAAAAAGCTAGTTTGGTACAGTCATACGATTTTTTTTGCCAACTTTTAGATGAGCCTTTGCAAGGCTTTTTTTATTTGAGGTTCTCTAAACTGGGGGTTTCGGAATTAGCAGCTGGAACGTTCATAGCTTTGGAGCAAAAATTGGTACACAAATTTCGAAAACACCAGCAAGTTTAGTAAGAACACATTTCCTACACCGGTGTTTTTTCAAGAGATCCGAAAACCAAAAATTAGGGGTTTAGGAGCT
>JAHBCN010013092.1:0-25389 GCA_019359885.1 Listronotus oregonensis
AATTTTTTTTTGCTACTGTAAGAAAAAAGTTTATATTCTTTGCCTGTAATTAAAAAAAAAACAAAGTTTTCTTTTAAGTTGCCTGGTAGCTAGGCGTTGCTAGCTACGAAAGTGCCAAGAACGGAAGAGTGGATTTTTTTTTAAAAAGCAATGCAACAAAGAAAAATTAGTGTGTTTAAAATGCTGATAAATTTATCATGTTTTTAAAAACTGACTCATCAAACCTTCTTTCCATAGGGGTAGCATGGTGGTAAAAGTATGGAAATTGTAATATAGAAATAGTCACTGCAAATTTTATACATTTTCAACTGCTAGTTGAAAATTGGAAATAAAATAAAAAATACATAGTTAAATGCACGCAGATAAAAGGTGTTAAATTCAAATTTTCCGCTTAGCCGAACGACTTTCGGGTTTTGGGCTTAGCCGAACAACTTTCAAATTTAACGTAAGTTTTAAAAAAAAAAAACATACTTTTTTTTAATAGTCTTAGTAATTAAGTAGTGTCTGCAAAACTGACTTTAGTGTCTGTGTAGTCTTCTGTGATTGTGAATAGAGAAAATGGCTATAAAGCCCTTAAGTAAGTTAAGTATCTATTGCTGTTAAGTATATTGGAAAAGTCCTAGACTCGTAAGTTTGTCAGGTGGTTTTTTACTTATCGGGCCAATTGCCGATTTTTGTCGAAGCCCGCTAGTTTTTGAGTTATGACGCCCAAGTGACATAACTTCAAAATTGCATAAACATTCCTAAAATTCCGCCGATTTTTCACCTATACCTAAAGTTCAAAATTTCTGTCAGTGACTCATTTAATACCGGCCACCCAACCGACGAAGCGGCTGAGTAAAAATCTAACACTAGTAAATGATTTTTAAGCCTATGATATACTTTTCCGCTTAAATAACAGTGAACCGGCCAAAAGTTTCATCGCCACGTTGTCATAATTCGCGAGAATAAGTTACCAGCCAACGATCGCATTTAAAATAGCACGCCAATATGTATTAAAATTATTGTTATCGAGAAGACAATAAATGTGGCAACACACATCCCTTAGTTTACAACTTGAACATAATTAAAAATAAGCGTATCGACAGGGTTTTCTTGCTGTTCGATGATTTTATTTAGTTATTATTGATTATGGACAGATTTTGTAAGTTTAAATTTTAATTGCTATACAGGGTATTTTCTAAATATTGTAAATTTCTAGTTTTCGTAGTATATAGATATTGTTTTGTGCCAATTTTAATATAGTTTATCTTATTTAGTGTATATAATTGAATATAAAGATTTGATTTTATTAAGTGCTTTTAATTCAGTAAACTATAAATATTAACCAACCTTCAACTAGTAATCCGCCTACAGAAAAAAACTCAGTTAACGGTAAAAGAATGATGGGATTTGGGAACGAAATCCTGAACTAACCACTTTGGATGCTGCAGAGATATGTGCAAGTTTAACAAAAGTTTCTTCGCATACGGTATTCAGAGTTTTAAAAGGCAAATAAACAATATTAGTAATTATTCGAATAACTGAAAAATGCGATTTTTACGCTATTTTTTGCACACTCCCCACTTTTCGATTATTAAACATGAATCAGAAGTTGTTTCTTTGGCAGTCTCTTATAGTATTTCAAAAGGATAATAAGAAAACATTTTAATTACATTTTACGACATATTCTTTTAAATTCTGTCATTTGAACGAAAACACATTTAAAAAACTCATACTATTTTAATGTAAAAAAAATTACTTAAAAAGTACGGAAAAAACCTTAATTTTCAACAAAACGTAGGTAAAACGTTTAAGTCCGAATTCAACTCGAAATTCTAAAAATGTTGACCTGTTGCCAAGTTGTAAAAGTTTTCATTATGACATTGTTATAAGGTATGCGGACCTTGCTTCGCACGGCCCGCAATGTTTGATTAAAAATATCCACTAAATATGGAACTCGAAAGCTTTCGTGTTCCTTATATAGTAGATATTTTTGATGAAGCGATGCGTGCAAATATCGTATTTAATACTGAATTTGCAAGATCGGTGGTGAATTGGCAAGTCGGTGTAACTTGGATTGTCTATCGTTCTGTTTTTATGTCTTTTTTAATTTATGTTAAGACCGAAATTTTATTATTTTTTTCATGTAGCAAAATAAAAGCGGAGAAGGTAAAATGACAGTAAAAAATTATTTATTTTTTAGAAAAACTATGAGAAATCGCCAAAAAAACTTCAAATTTGTGTTCTATGACCTCAAAATAGGATTGTGCAAAATTTAGCAAAAAATCTACATTTTTCATTAATCCGAATAACTACCAAAATTATATAGACTTGTTATAAATTTAGAGGGTCGATAAAAATGTGTGAAAAGAATTTTGCTTGTAAAAATTATTTTCATGTTTTAACGAAATTTTATCATTTATTTTCTGAAATGCGCACGCCACTGGAATTAATTCCCCTGACGCCGCACCACCCGGGGCACTCCACAGGCGAGCGATGCGTCATTGACAGAAATTTTGGACTTGAAGTATAGGATATTTAACCCCAAAATCTCAAAACTTTAAGAGTTGATTTTTTATATAAAGAGTAACTATACGGGTCGAATATCGGCTTTATTTTTTTTCATACTATGTCCACCTTATTTTAAAGTGCAAACTAGCTGCTCGGACCGAACAGTCGAAACACTGAAGTTAGCCAAAAACCACGAAAGTGACTAAAATAAACTATTTCAGCACCGCGCCATTATTTAGAGGTATAGACTAATAGCCCAGTCTGTAGGTAAAAATAAGGGCTGTTTATAACGTTAATTTGAAACAGGTTGAAAAGGTGTTAGAAGTTGTAGAGGGTGATTACCTGAATATGACTATATAGTTTTAGACTCGAAAAAAGTGTGCAGGGTGGGGGGATGGAGGGTTAAAAGTGCTAAAAACGTGTTTTTCGCTTCTGCAAGCGCAATTGTTAATTTTAGAGGAATACGTTCAAAATGTTTTTTTTACGTATTAAAAAAACCTATAATTTGAGACCGGCTAAAATTGATTTGGTCCATTTGTTATATGGTTTATGAAAAAATGCAAAAAAACCGTTAAAAATAGCTTTGCAAAAAAAAAATTTTTCATTTCCGTCATTGCAAAGCATAGGTTTTTTAATTCTTAATTAAATGAGAGGTTCTAAAGCATGATCGGATAATTTTTTGCTAAGATAATTGAGTTTTACTGATTTTACAGCCCTAATCTAGTAGGCTATATATTTTTTGTTTATAAATAATTTAGGTATTACAAACTGTCTTTTGATTTTTCAAGACTTATGTTTTACTAATTTGGATCAACGAAGTAAAAAAAATAATATTAAGTCCTTCGTTTTGAGCCTTGAAAAAAAGGTACTTTTTTGTTAATAAACAATTGGAGCCGGAGCGCCCCTGCATAAGTTAAAAATTTTAAACCAAGAAATACGGAAAGCTGGATTCATATTAAAAAAAAGAGGTATTTTATTTACTTAAATTCTAAATTACTTAAAATTTGCATAAACATTCAAAAATAAAAAAAAATATTAATTTTAAATTTAAAAAATTTAAAAGCTAAATGTCATAAAACATAAAAATGATGTTTTTTAAACGTTTTGATTTGGACAGGAGGCAACGGGCGCTTCTAAAATTAATTGTAAATGGAAATCATTCTTTGGGGCCTTCTTGAAGATTTCCTTAAAGTTAGAACGAAATCTAAAATGAGCTTGCTTTGCCAATTAGACGATTTCATATGGAATGACTCCAAAATCATTTAGTCCACGCGGGCAAAAACTAGTGTTCTATGCAAATCTTTTTTAAAGTTCTGTAAATTAGAAGCAGCAAACTACCGCTTTTAATAATAATATAATATTATCAAACAATTTAACTTACTGGAAAACGTAAAAGACTTATGTTTATGTATTTCCAAAATTAAATTTGCAATCATATACCTATAAAAGTGCGATTACTATCTTAATAATATGTTTTAAAACTTTCAAAACCATCTCATAAATCTTACCGTGCGTAATAATTCAGTAAAATGATACCGCGTCCTGGACTGTACAAATTAATAATGGCCCGTATTAACTAAGTATACCTTATTTTTCTCCAAAAATTTCTGTATAAACTGGAAGCCATAAATAACACAATTCGTAATTAAAATTAAAAAATTCATGCCCGCGCCGTCGGACTTGCAAACAAATTTTGAAGCGCTTTCCCTAATTTAAAATGGCGGTTTTAATCATTTCGTATAAATTTTCTCAGCGCCTTGTAATTAACTTAAAATAACGGCCGACAAGAAAAATCGACAGGTCGTAGCGGATTTTGACAATAAATATTTCAGTCAGTGGTGGAGAATTCTGTCTTGAGAAAGAATATGATTACATCAAATATAATTATAAATAGTTTAGACTGGGCCAAAAAAAAATCAACTATCTTTTTTTTCAAAAAATATATCGAAAAGATTGTTTAGGGTGACAAAAAAAATATCGTGAAGGTTTGAGCCCTTAATAATAGTATTAAGAGGTCTATCAACTTAATTTAGATTTTTTTAGTCGTTCTTTTATTTTTGCGTCAAAACTTTGAGGTAAAAAAATATCTGCAGATACTTTTATAGAAAATTAAATTCCCTACAAAAAAGTCTCGTTGAAAATTTTCGACGAGCTGTTTATAATCAGTTCTAAACATTGATATATTTTTTTGATTTTAACTTGTTTATTGAAATAATAATATATATATATATATATATATATATATATATATATATATATATATATATATATATATATATATATATATATATATATATATATATATATATATATATATATATATATATATATATATATAACTGAGTTTTTTTTTTTCTTGGGTTTTTTGGATCAACAACAACTATTTTGGTTCCATTTAAAAAGTTTTATTTCAGACGTTTCGGCTGATTTAGCCTTTATCAATAATTTTCTATCTACAAAATTATAAACTAAGCTTTGATGTTGAGTAAGAAAAATGTACAATTTTTATAAAAATGTTTTAAATTTTTTTATCGATTACCCGAAAGGGTTTTTCAAAATCAATTGTAACATTTATTCACTTCACAGGTAAACATTTTATTAACTAACCCAAACTACATGGTTAAAAACAGTTTTTTTTTAACGAACCTTGGGTTGAATTAAGACAAAACAAACACTTTTGCTTTAATATATTTTTTTATCCCATATTAGAAGAACCCAATTAAACACCGTCTACTTTATCAGTAAATCTCAAATTCAAAAAAATACTGTAAACCAAACGGCAAGGGCAGTTAGTAATATATATATATTATATATATATATAATAATATATATATAAAATATATATATATATATATATATATATATTATAATTAAATATTAATAAATTCCAAATCCTTGGAAAAACTTTTTCAATAGATTTTACGTAAAGCTGGCTATGAAACAAATAGCATCGCCTTGACAACGCAAATGTTTGTATTATTATTTGATTGTTATAAAGTTTACATAATCTTCGTTTATTTATAAAAAACTAAAAAAGTCGTAGAAAAAGTATAGTACACAACTCGGGGGTAAGCCCATACACAGATTTCGAAAATTACGGTACGAGCGTGAGCGAAATACCGTAATGGCTTCTTCCACTCTCGGTATTAATATACTATTAGAGGTGGGAGTGACTTATATAAACAAAACGAATCAACAACGATTATAGAGTTTAGAACTGTTATATAAATTAATGTTTTATTTTTAAAAAGGGGAATTTGCTTATATTAAATACTAAAATTAATTTTTAACTACTTTTATTACATTTCCAATGGTCTTTTTTTTGATTTTAAGATTTGGCTTTTATTTTTTGTTTTTAAAACAAAGCAAAAAGATCGATATATTAAAAAATTTTGTCCAAATTGGTATTTTTTTCAAATTTAGTCCTTGAGTTCGTTGGTTTCGCCCTTCGGCTTACGTTACTACTTAAAATTTTTGAATTTTTGCTGGTCTTTACAGTTTTTTTTTTCCCATGGAAATTTTTTTGGGAATGTATGTTTTGTGTGTTTAGGTTATATGTTTTTTATACTATTATTTTAATATGAATGCTTGATAAAGGATAATAATACTGTTTTAACCATTATTGATAATGTTAGAAGGAAATTTCTTACTAAGGTTTTTTATGTCGATTTTCATTTATTGAGTTATCATTTTTTTTAATATAAATCATTTCCGAAATTCTTTGTTGATTCGGTTCAGTTTTTAGGATTTTAGTTGGTATAGTTAAATTTATGTAAAGTTTCATTTTTCATTGATTAGTTAGAGCGGTTTTATTTTTTTGTCATATTTATCCGTTAAGACGTTTGGAGATATTGTGGTTTGTACTGTATACTTTGGGACAGTTATATTATATAAATAAATATATATATATATATATATATAAATATATATATATATATATATATATATATATATATATATATATATATATATATATATATATATATATATATATATATATATATATAAATATATTATATTAAATAACTATATTATATATAATATATTATATTATATTATATTAATATATATATATATTATATATATATATATATATTATTATATATATATACAGGGGATGATTATGATGCGCAGGGGGATCTGGACAAAACCGAAGGGAAAAAAGTCATTAAATTAGGAAAAGTTTTGTTTTGGTCCTTTTTCCATTTTGGGGGTGAAAAACCGAGTATTTTAAAAATACCCAAAAAAACCCAAAACGGATTTGTTTTACGCGTTATTTAAAGTTTTTCCATGGCCACTTTAAATTAAAAGCAGTTTTGAAAATTTTCCGGGGTTTTCTTTAAACCATCATCAACTTTTTTTTTTTTTAAATGGACCAGTTTTTTTTTTAAATTTTTTTTTGAGCCCCTTAACCCCAATTAAAAAATGTTAACTTAATTTTTTTAACAAATGGAACGCCCCTATAAGAAATAACCCTTGTTAACTCAGTTCTTATGGAATATATGTTTATTTAACAGAAAAATATTAAGTGTTATACATCATTGTAGTTGGGATTTTTGCACTAAAAAAAATGCATAAAAATTTGGGGAGGTGTTTTTAAAAAATATGTTGTGTTATCAAAGATCCACGGAAAATCCCCCAACCTTTTTTGAAAAAAAGTAAATGAGAAATGTCTTTTTTTTTTTAAATATCTCGTTAAATAACGTCAAAAAAAAACGAAATCGGAAACTTTTTTTTGGATATCTTTATTCGGTTTTGTAAAAATTTAAAGTGGAAATTTAAATTTCAAATACCATAAAATTTAACCGACTTTTTTTATTTTGATTTCCCAGATCGATGAACATGCACTCAATCTGTATAACGTATATATATATATATATATATATATATATATATATATATATATATATATATATATATATATATATATATATATATATATATATATTATATATATATATATATATATATATATATATATATATATATATATATATATATATATATATATATATATATATTATATATATATATATATATAATTATATATATATATATATATATATATATATATATATATAATACTTTTTAAAGGTATTTAATTAAAGTTTAAAAAAAATTAAATTATTGTTTTTTACGGTGTTGACCCAATTTTTTTCACTTAACGAAAAAAATTAATTTTTTATATCATCGGAAATTATTTTATTAATCTTATCACTTAAAATATCTATTATTAATAATAGCTATTTATTCTACGAAAACTTAGTTTTTAATGTCTTAAAATAATTAAAAAAATTACATTTATGTTTTCTCACTATTGAAAATAAATTTATTTACAATCCTGCAATTTAAAAAAAAAAAATATTTCCCAAGGGCAGAAGAGAAAGAAAAGTATTTTACTTTTTATCGCTTAAAAAGTTGAGAAAAAGTTCAGGGAAGAAATTAAATATTTTGAGTTTTCCATCGTGTCCTTATCAAAATGGAGAAAGTATGTGCTTTTGGAAAAAAATCAAATAATAACTTGTCCCTCTTCTAGTTAAAAAAAAGCCAATATATTTAAAATTATTATGGTTTGTTCATTATGATTTTTGCAAAAATAATTAGTAATTGGTATTGTTTTTGACTAAATTTAAAAACTACAGATTTTTTTTTTCTTGGACAGTCGATGCCCGATGCCTATGCTAACGTACCTTGTTGCTTAAGTGTGGGAGGGTTTGTTCCCCGGGACTTAAATATTTGGAGATTGGGGGAAAAGGGAAAAAGCTTCTGCGGTCAGCAGTTCCATAGCTTGGGCACCTAGGGATGAAAACAAGAAAGGGGGAAGTTCGGGGCCCTATCTAACGCTAAAATTTATGTAATTCGTCTTGGAGTCAAAAAAGCTAGAGAAAAAATAATTGGACTAGTACTACCCGGGAACTAGCCCATTTTAGCTCTCAAGTATGCCCGAGAGCCGAGAAAAAAATCAAAATGAATCGATACAACTCTAATACCAGTCTGAAACTTTTGTAAATTCGTCTTGAAGTCAAAAAAATCTAGAGAAAAGTAATTGGACTGGTACTACCCTTGGAACTACCCCTTTTTAGCTCACAAGTACGCCCGAGGGCCAAAAAAAAATTCAAAACGAATCAATCCAACTCTCATACCAGTCTGAAATTTTTGTGCATTCATCTTGGAGTCAAAATAAGCTAGAAAAAATAGTTGGCCCTTTACCTGGAACTATCCCTTTTTAGCTCTCAAGTACGCCCGAGAACCAAAAAAATTAAAAATGAATCAATCCAACTCTCAAACCAGTCTGAAACTTTTGTACATTCGCCTTGAAGTCAAAAAAAAGTTAGAGAAAAATAATTAGAATGCTAAGAGTTGTAGGAGACGCCATTCCCCAGACATGAGAACAATATCAGGCTTATTGACTGGCTTGACGAATTAAATATTAGAGTGGAGGGTACTATCGTTAGCAAAACTATAAATGAGATTGATTGTGGAAAGAAAAGATCGTTAATGTGTAGAAGAAACAGCGTGGGTGCCAGAACTGAGCCCTGGGGCACACCAGCATTAATTTGGTAGAAGCAGGAAAATGACCATCTACAACAACTGATAAAACCGATAAAGGGAAATCTGGAAAACCAAGATCAAACTTGGGTTGGAAGACCGTAAGAAAGAAGTTTGTTAAGAAGCCCATCATGTCAGACCTGATCAAAAGCTTTGGATATGTCAAGAGCAATGATCTGGAATTCACTAAGAAACTCAAGGGACTTGTTCCACTTGTGCAAGACAAAGGAACGAAGATCAGCTGAAGATCTATGCCAAACTTGTTTTATAAATAGCTGTTATTAAGTTTTACTGTGGATTAATAATTTTAGCTGTGATCGACACCACTGTCTAAATCAATAAATTCCTTATCGATACGCAGATCGATCGATGAATTCTTTCAGATTAAAATCAGGTGTTGCAATAATTAAGGGTTTCGTTTTTTGAGCATAATTCTCTTCTCGACGTATAGTTTGCGATTTTGGCAATTTGGCTGTTACGCTGCTAATTGATTGGTTTAAATCTGGGGTAATTTTATTGTCCGGTCGCCATAAGGGAAATTATGATACATTTGTTTTTTTCCGCGAGTAATTTTCATAATGTATTTAGGTTGTCCAAATCAATTATATACTTTTTAAAGGTTTTATCTTGGTGTATTTTGAATAATTTAATAGCCGCGAGATGCACGTCATGTCTAAGTGGAGCAAATATGGGTACTAAATTACCCCAAAAAAAATTATATATTTATTGGGGAAAAATAAGAAAATAGGCCATGGATTTTTTAATAGGCTAAAAATAACCCTTTATATATATATATATATATATATATATATATATATATATATATATATATATATATATATATATATATATATATATATATATATATATATATATAAATATATAATATATAATATTCAATATGAAAAATTTTCAAATTAGCTCATAAATTAAAAGAATTCATCATTTTAGATCTATTTATTTTGCTTTAAAGGAGGGGAGGGTTTGGTCAAAAAAAGGGCTATTATTAAGAATTTTTTATAACATATTGTCATAATATTAGTTTGTTTTTTAATTGACGGCAACTTTTTCTTTAATTTATCAATTTTTAAATTTTTTGCATCATTTTGAAATTTTTTGACAACAAAATCGACCTATTTGTTATTGTAGGATTATTACTTATTAAAAAATTTAAAAAATTTTGGCGTCGCTTGATATTTATTTATATGTTGAATATGTGTACAAATTTTTACAACGTTTGGTGTAGTATTTTTTTCAGAATGGTGGTTACTGACTTTACAAATTACATGTTTGGGAAAATTGATTTAAAGTTTTTTTAGAGTTGGAGACACGGCCATTAAAACTGTCATTAATCCATCAATTTGCCTCTGATTAACCACACAATTTAATAAAACATTCCTGAGATGTCATATATTCAAAATATTACATAAAAAATGAAAAAAAAAGTTTTAAACTTTACTCCCGCTTAATTTATATATACTGAGTCGACCGTGGAGGGAGCATCCAGTAGTGAATTAAGGTACGTTTCCTATGAGGCGGCTGACGCACGCGACTGCCGCGCAGCGTCTGACGCAAACGGCTGACGCCAGTACACCCATTTCCTATGAAGTGTAGACGCGAGTGATCAGTTTTCTGAAAAAATGTGCGAAAACAAAAAAAATATTTTTATTGGATTTACTATTAGAAGAAATTGAGGACGAAAGATATTTTACTGAAAAGCATGTGCAAAGAAAATGAACAAGGTCATCCATTATTTAAAACCAGAACTGACGAAGGCTTTTTTCAAACTTTAATAAATAGACATTTAGTGAAAGATGAAGAAAAATTTAGGCAATTTTTAAATTAATATTACTCAGTTTTTAAATTTTAACATCGTACAGGCGACTTTGACATCGCGGCTGACGCTTGACTGTCTCGAGGGACGCTCGAAAAGAAACGGATAAAGGTGCGTTTCCTATGGGCGGCTGACGCACGCGGCTGCCGCACAGCGTCTGACGTCTAGTACTGCTCATGTGACAATTCATTTATCTGTTTGTTTTCGAGCGTCAGACGCAAGCGTCAACCGCTGGCGGCTACAGACGCCGCCGTCCAGTATATAATTAAACTGAGCAATATTTAATCTAAAAAATTGCCTAAATTTCTCTTTATCTTTCAATAAATGTCTATTTATTAAAGTTTGAAAAAAGCCTTCGTCAGTTCTGGTTTTAAATAATGGATGAACTTGTTTATTTTCTTTGCATATGCTTTTTAGTAAAATTTCTTCTAATAGTAAATCCAATAAAAATATTTTTTTTGTTTTCGAACCTTTTTTCGGAAAATTGTACTTTTTTGACAACAGATCACTCGCGTCTACAGTTCATAGGGTGTACTGGCGTCCGCCGTTTGCGTCAGATACTGCGCGGCAGCCGCGTGCGTCAGCCGACCCATAGGAAACGTACCTTAAATGAATTGTCACATGAGCAGCACTAGGCGTCAGACGCTGTGCGGTAGCCGCGTGCGTCAGCCGCCCCATAGGAAACGCACCTTTATATGTCTCGGTGGCGAATTTTCGCTCGACGCGCTAGGTTTACAAGCATTTTTAATAAAGTTCTCCAAAATTATATGAAAAATGAGATATACAATTGTAGCTATTAATCGCAACTTTAAAAAGCCGTTTTAAAAATTCAAATCGGACCATTTGCCCAATATTCAGGGCACTTGCAAGATAAGGGCCTAATTTGTTTATAGTGCGATTGAATAAAAACTATTATTGATGCGACAATTTGTATCTTTTGGCAGCTCAAAGTATGTGTTGTTGACTATTATTTCCCAAAAAAGCAGCCCTTAATATTGAAAATTACTGGAGATACGAATTTTTGGAAAAAGGTCTGTTTTAAGCGTTTTCGCTTTTCTCGGTGAAAAATGGTCGGATCATTTTCAAAAACTATTTTGTGGTTTTGAATTCTCTATAAACGGTCTTTTATGCGTTAGGTGATATAGCCAGTACTTTTTGTTATATTTAAAAAAATGAAAAAAGGCCCTTTTTTAAAAATTATTGTTTAAAAAAAAATACCTGAAAAAAAATTGGTTGGATTTTTGATTTTAGTAATCTACAGGTTATTTCGGAAGTCATAGCTCAGTCAGATATCTCTTAACATCAATTACAAAAAAATCTATAATAATTGGACTATACATTTCATTTAGGGAATAAACTAAATGTTTAAAGTAAAAATGTATTGAAAAGTTATACGGGTACGAACGTTTTTCTCAAAATATATGAGAAGTACTTCAAAAGGACATTTACTCGTTTTGGTTTAGCCACCCTGTATTATTTAAAATGATGACACCCAAAAAACTTTCGTTCTAACAAAACCTTGTAAAATAGCAACTAATATTTCGGTGATAGGAGGTAATTTCATTGTCAAATCTCGACTACAAAATATTTCATTGTAATTGCTAACAACAGATATTTAAGAAGCGTGAGTTTTAAAATACTCCAAAGCATATTGTTTAGAGATAACAATAAACACAAACAATTTGTTGATGTTTTGTCATTAGTATTGTTATTCGGAGGGATAGGTAGACGTTGCAAAATTTCAAGTACGAAACTGTCGGATAAAAAGTAGTGCAAGAACTCCGAGGCTGGTTTTAGGTTAATTAAATTAGTTTTGTTCAATTTGTTTGCGGTTACTATTATAAGACGATGTTATTATTTCTGGTGAATTTAAAGGAGAAGCAAGGACAGTATGTTTGGAAACAAGGTTAGATCGTCAAAATCTATATGACTAATCGTGTAAAAGAAAGAAAATATTTTAATCAAACAAATAATGAGGACGAGGTATATGGTTCTGCTATCGATTTGTTTTATTTTTTGACGGGCTTCTTTCATAAAATTACATTTAGTCCAGTAACTGAAGACCTGAAAGTACCCAAAGCTGTAAACCAATCTGTACAGTTTTCATTTGTGGCGCAATTTTTAGGTCTTTGCGGATGCTTTCGAGCGAGAAAAAGCTTATAAGGATTCCGACGTTGGAAACCCGCTGAAAATGGTCCCCCAAAGTCCCGAAAATGAGTTTTCCGCAAATATCTGCCAAAATATGCAAATTAGAGAATTTTTGTTTTAACAAAAAATGAAGATCACCTTGAAATCTACAAAAATGGTCCTTACCATTTTTTTCGCAACATTAATATTTTTTGCAGAAACGGCCGTCAAAAAATCCACAACATTTCACACTGGATAGATGTGGCTAAACGGCTAAAAAATGCAGATAGGCAAAACATTTTTTCATCAAAACGCAAGAAAGATGGTGATGGAAATTTTCTGGGTTCATTGAACACTCGCTAAGGTCCCATTATAAAAAAGAAAGGTTAATAATAAACCATTTTTTCAAAAAATATCAATAAATTAATGGGATACTCTCAAAATATTGTGAAAAAAAATTTGACCGCTTTTTGTAATATTCTAGAAAAATCAGAACGGACCCAAACTCATATACAATGATAGGTACGGGTATTTTCATTCTGATGAACTTTGAATGATTAAAAAATGTACATTATTGCCCGAGTAATGAAACAATTCGTCCGCCCGCTTATAAGCGAATCCATGAAGATAGCGGCATTCTAGCGGTAGAGCGGCAGCTGAAATGAGGAGACTTTTGGGTCCCATTATCTCGAAAACTATCGATTTTCGGAAAAAAATTATAAGGACCATTTTTGTAGATTACAAAGCAATCTTTGTTTTTTGTCCTCGAGGGGCCATTTTCAGCCCTTTTCCACCTGTTATTGTTGATTAACTTTTTTTCGCTTGAAAGCATCCTGAAGACCTAAGAATTGCGCTACAAGGGAAAACTGTACAGATTTATATACAAGCTTTGTCCCTTTATTGACTGGACTACTTTCAATTAAAAACACTTTAAACTCCTTATTTGCCTCTTTAAAATCGGGAATATTCAAATTGCGGCCAAATAGACAGGTTTAAATTTTTTTCAGTTTATGTATGGCAAAATTGCAGCCCAAAAATTCTTCGAATATATTTAATTTCATTAAGCCATGGCACAATTGCGGCCTAAGAGAAAAAGTTACTGTTCCTACTTTTAGTGATTTATTACGTTTTAAATATAATTGGGAAAAATAAAAAGCCCCTTTAACTAACCAAAATTAACCATGACAGACCAAAACTAAGAGCTTTTAAATTTGTGTAAATTCTCCCTACATAGAAGTTATTAACAAAGTTTTAATAATAGGGTATTTTCACTCAATTGATATTGATAATGTTGTGTGTAAAAATTAAAAGTAGAAACACAATTAAGCAAAACCTGCTAAATAACACGGAAAAATACAAACCCCTTACTTTTCTATTTAAGGTTTAATTATCATTGTAATTTAAATAGCCCGCCACTCCCCTAACCAGTCAAATTCAACATGGATGCCAAGTCTGCTTAGGAACTATCGATATCGACAATCGTATCGATTTTAACGAAATGCTAAAATGCGAAATGCTTTTTAGACTTTACACTAAAACAGCCAGACTACCTAAATAGTTTCAATTGGAATAAAACATAAAAACTTACATCAAAATGGTTTTCACAACAATAATAGGCATGTCCTTTGGGCATTTTCTCAATACCTACAGCAACACACCAGGCTTTTCTCCTATCGTCTTGTTTTGGAAGAGAAAAGAATATTTTTGAAGATCCTAAACTCGGCCGGCTTCTGGTTTCGCAAATAATAACAATACACTTTTTTTCATTTTGAATAAAATAACGCAAATTTACTCGTAAAAAGGGTTTATATCAAGGAAAGTTTGGCGATAATAATAACTATAGTAATAAATTGGGTAATTTTTTACTTACCGGGCCCACGGCCGATTTCATTGAAATTTTGTATACTGGGGTTTTTTGGGATGCTGATCACGAATCTGAAGTCAAATTTTGTCGGACACTTTTAGTTTTTGAGTTATAACGCCCCACTCGGACCTAACCTCAAAACTGTACAAACTTTTTTAAAATTCCTCCTTCTTAAAACTAATTACAGCCAAAATGGAAGATTTTATGGAAAAACACTTATTATTTTATAAGATAAATTTAATTTCACCTTTATTTAACAAATATTTTTAATAAAAAAAAGAACAACAAAAATATTATTTTTACTCTTAAAAATGTCAACAAAATTGTCTAGTGATTTGAAGTTTTATTGGTTGGTACGCCAGACACTCGCGAAACAATTAAATGGCCTACTTTATAAATTTAAATTATTTTTATTTTTCGGGATTTAAATTTGAAAAGAAAGCCATTCAATTGTTTCTTGGTTGCCTGGCGTACCAACAAAACTGTCTAAAAATCACTAGACAATTTTGTTGACATTTTAAAAGTAAAAATAAAATTTTTGTTGTGCTATTTTTTATTAAAAATATTTGTTAAATGAAGGTGAAATCAAATTTATCTTATAAAATAATAGGTGCATTTCCATAAAATCTTCAATTTTAACTGTAATCAATTTTAGGAAGGAGGAATTTAGAAAGTTTGTACAATTTTGAGTTAGATCGAGTGGGGCGTGATATCATAAAAACTAAAAGTGTCCGATTGACTTCAGATTCGTGATCAGCGCAACCCAATACAAATTTCAATAAAACCCTGTAGGCCTAAAAAATTACCATAAATGTGGAATATTTGGAAAGAACACACACTATTTACAAATAGAAATTATTAATAAATATTAGAGGTTACAGGTTATACAGGTTGACATTGACAATATGACAATTGACAGGAAACGCCAACTTTGTAGATGTTGCGCATATCGATATTTGATGACAGGCGTATCGAATAACAAAAAGCTGACAACAAAGCAGAAATTCCACCAATAGAAAATTTAGGGCCGTGACGTCACGGGCCTACAAAATTCAAACTTAAAATTGATTTTTAAGGCGTTTCCGGAGGCCAAAAAAATCGGGAAAAAATATTTTTGGCCTTTATTTTCATGTGGCTTTGCAATAAGCTAATAAAAAAAATCATGAAAAACGCCTATTTTCAATAAGGTATCTATTACAGGCCGCAATAATTCCATTCTGTTTCGGCAAACTAGGTAATCATTTATTACCTGGAAATTTTATTGAGGCTAACCCTCATTTTTGAGCCGCAATTATGCTATCATTTTTACCTACCTGATGATTTGGGCAGCAATCGTCCTAGCCCGCCCAACTGCAAAGCAGGAGTGCAAGAGTGCGTTTCACCCTAAAAATCTAAGAAGGAAAAAGTGGCTAAGTAGCACCTAATTTTAAAGGTCTCTTTTCTCTTTATGGACGTACCTACATTAGCTCATTTGATGATGCAAATTGTCTAAATAATTTTTTAACACACATTAATACACAAGAATTCACTATTTATTTCACTTAAAAAAAACGCACAACTTCCTTTTCTTACTATTCTAATAAAAAAGATATAAATAATTTTACAACTAAAATTTACATAAAATCTACAAATACAAACAGATACTTAAATTTAAAGTTGTAAAAAGTCTTTTTGATATAATTTAAAAAAATTGTTCTGATCAAAATGAAGCAAATGAAAAAGTATTTTTTAAAGATATTTTAGTCCAAAATACTAACCCTCTTGATTTTATAAACAACTGCTTTCCAACATTTAAACAACCAAATTTAAGACAAAATTAAAATAGACCATTACAAATTTATTTTTACCATATATTCCTGGCTTATCAAATAAAATTCAACAAAAAGGTATTACATTTATTATTTGTCCTATTTTTACAACACAAAACACTATTAGATCTCAATTAACAGAAACAAAACCATACCATATAAACGAAACCACAAAAAATGTTATTAATAAGATCCCCTGTAAATGTAATAAATTTTATATAGGTAAGACTTCCGGACTATTAGCCAAACGCATAAAAGGACATAGATCATACATTTGCAACACAAAATTAGACAAATCAAAAATCGGTTAAAAGCATTTGATAATAATCATAATAAACTTGAATGCTTCTAGTATTTTAGTAAAAGAAACTTGTTCAAAAAATCTTAAAATAAAAGAAAGTGCAAGTAGTAAATAAATATAAATGTGTATCATCGATATCTGTTAATTTAAATAATACATGGTTACCTATGCTTGATACTGAAGTAATTTCAGGTAATCTTAAAATCAATTAACACACCACCTTCTTTTGTCTTTTTAAAAATTTTAACTATACCAGTCAAACAAACTAGTATGAAAAAAGTTCTTAGAATCTCCTTATTTATACTATAGTTTTTAAAAATTTGTGGGGATATGTTAAAGATCGTGTTTATGTGAATCCCCCTACAACACCAGAAGATATGGAAAATAGGATTCGGGACGCGTGCAGGAGAATAACACCGTTTATGCTAAGGAACGCCCAAGAAAATATACAAAAAAGACTAAACATGTGTATCCAAGTAGAAGGGCATATTTTTGAACATTTATTGCGCCATAATAATAATAAAAATAAGTTAATTTGTAGTAATAGGTATTTATTATTATTTACTTTTTCATAATGAAATTTAAAAATTTAAAAAATTTTGGAAACAATTTAATTTTTTTTATAAGCCAGAAAATAATATTAGACAGAAAGAAGGTGTAAAATTATTGGAAAAGTTAAAATAAATCAAAAGTATTAAAAAAAAAGGGCTATGAATATTTTTAATTAAAATTTGTGGGTTTTTAGTTAAATCTTTAGAAAAACTATTAGGTTTAGGTGCCCCATTTTAAAAAATAAAAAGTTTCAAATTTTTAAAAGATTCCAAAAAAAATTTAAAAATTGTTTATTTTAAACCTGTAGATTAATTAAAATTCTTTCATATTTTTTAGTCATCTTGAATAATTTCAAATTCTAATATGAGGTTAACCTTGAAAAATGGCGCTATCGAAATTTTTTGCAAGTGGAAAAGTGTTTTTTTTTAAAAAATTAATTTTGGGAAAATTTGGTTTTATCTTTCAGATAAAAACAAGTTAAATTAAGGTTAAAAAATAGGCTGACACACTCAGTTGCTATACTCCGAGACTAAGAACCCAAGTGGTTCCATTCTCTAGAAACGTACCAGGCAAGTAAACCCAACAAGAAATTATTAAAATAATGCAGAGCTTCCAGGAATCGATTTCTTTTTAAGGATCCAAATCGATTAGTTTTTAAAAATAGGACCCGTGATCCGGATTCGTTATACAGTGTGTCCACTTAAGTTCGCACCATATGGGAAACTTTTTTATTATTAATTTTACGATAAAAAGTTATTCTTCATAAAAAGTTCTGCATTGTCCAAAATCTAAAATGCATTCATCAGATATTAATTTGTTTCAGTCGTATACGAGGTATATCAGAAAATATTAATTTTGCTGAAGAATAAAGTACCTTTATTTTTGACAATATCGAAAATTGTTATGAAGAAAAGTTGATTAGAGTTGAAAAGTACGTTCAGATATCTAATTGCACCTATCTAAGATGAACATCAAGTTTTGTTATTTTTAACATTTTTTTTAAGTTGGTTTCATTTGGAAAATTTTTTATTATTAATTTTTCGAAAAAAAGTTACTCTTTATAAAAAGTTCTGCATGTTCTAAAATCTAAAATACAACCATCAGATATCAATTTGTTTCAGTCATATACGAGGTTTGTCTGAAAATATGAATTTTGCCCAACAGTAAAGTATTTTTTTTTTAAGATATGCAAAACTTTAATCAGTTATCTCTTTATTCGTTAAACATTTGATAACCTTTACGTCTCTTAACCTCTACGTTGCATTATTTTGATGATGCGTTAAAATAATTGATAAATAACAAAATTATTTATTTTAAAATAATTATCAACTACACAGAATACAGTACTAATAATGTATATTGCGTAACAAGCGTGTAATAGCTTATCATCAACTCACTATTGCTTCAACGTATCCGCCTTCTCTTACAATACAGGTTTTCGTTCTAGAAGAAAATTCCCTCAATACATTTCTAATTATATTCGGAGTTATACCCTGAATTGTTTCCGTAATAATTCTTTCCAAATGTTCTACGTGAATGGCCTGTGTTAATATACCTTTTCTTTTAAGTAACCCCATAAGAAAAAATCTAATGGTGTTAAATCTGGCGACCTAGCTGGCCAAAAAATATCGGAATATCTAAGAGTTAACCTTCCATTAAAGATATTTTCAAGGTATTGCCTTACTTCCATCGTACTATGACATGTGGCGCCGTCTTGCTGGTACCATACCTGTTGCCGTTCATGTCTTGGAAGGTCACAAAGAAAATCATGCAACTGATTTTGTAAAAAAATTAAATAGCGTTGAGAAGTCATATATTGTCGAAAAAAAAGAGGCAATTATTTTATCCTTGTAAATGCCGCACCCAACGTTAGTTTTAAAATAATATTGATCGCGAGTTTTAATCGTAAAGTGAGGATTGGAGTCAGTCCACCATCGACAATTTTGCGAGGACACTGTTCCATTAGGCGTAAATGTAGATTCGTCAGAAAAAAATATTTTCCTAGCCAAAAAAAGATCGTCTTCTAGCTCTCCTTGGATAAGAAAACAAAATTCTAGTCGTCTGTCGTAGTCTCCAGGTTTTAAAGTATGGATATATTGTGGTTTATATGAATGAAACTTGTTCTTTTTAAGAATTTTTGATATTGTGTTTTTAAAAATTTTATTTGGAAGCGAAGATGCCCTTTTTCGAAGGGACAATTTAGGTTTTTCCACTGCAGAAAGCATTACATGTAACTTCATCTCTTCAGTTGCAACGATTTTTTGACACTTGTTTGTGAATTTATTATTAACATCTCCACATGATTTGAATTTTTCCATAATTCTCATTACTGATGTATGGTGTATATTTTTCCCTGGATGTCTGTTGTTAAATATTTCAGCTGCTTCACGATAACACAATTTTTATTTTTTCTTCCACACTAAATATTACCGGTATGTTAACAAATTTTATTTACAATTCACTGTCAAACAATTCTTGCTATTAAGAAATCATTTGTTTATCAGTGCATCCTGGATTTCACGTAACTAGTTACATTTGCATTGTTATTGTAGTTAAAAAAGATAAAAAAAAAAATCTATATAATTGGATGTAATTAATTTAAAGTAGTTTTTAGTTCTTATCAACTTTTTTAATAAATTTTCGATATTGTCAAAAATAAAGGATTTTTTTCAGCAAAATTAAATTTTTATATACCTCGTATACGACTGAAAAATTTAATATCTGATAGTTATTTGGGGTTTTTGGACCATGCAAAATTTTATAAGGAATAACTTTTTTCCGTAAAATTAACAATAAAAAAGTTTCCCATATGGTGCGAACTTAAGTGGACACACTGTATAATTTTAAAATGATCTGGAATTGAATCCTTATTGCAAGAATCCGATTCCAAAAGTAATTGATTTCTTATATTTCTAATTTAAGACAAATCGGTTTATACATGCCAAAATCCGCCATTTTAAATTTCCAAATTTTGACCAAAGATTATTAATTTCCAAATTTTGACTTAGCACCCCCAAAAACCCTTATATTCTGAATCTGAAGCAAATAGGTTAATAAATACCAAAATCCGCCATTTTGAATCTTCCATTTTAAATTTTCAAATTTTTACCCAAAATTTTATATCAGCATCACATTAATTTTCGAAAATAAAGATAAAGAATTTTATAAACATCTGCCTATTAAAATGTTTATAAAGGGTGATTCAAGTTAAGTTTCCACATTATAATCTAAAATATTTTTAACACGCCACTGTATTTGTCAACGGCTACGTGATATTTCTAACCTAAAAAGTTAAACAAAAGTAGCCATGGAGCAATATATGCAAGAACAACATGTTAAAATTATCCAAGCATGTTATGAAGATGGCTGATCGTGAAAAAGTGCATTTCGTGCTTTACTTCAAAAATTTGACCAACTGGATCTGTAGCTAACATTAAAAGCCCTCCTAAAGGTTGTTCAGAAGATGCATTCTCATGTTTGGTGTGCCTTTTGATCCGGAATCGTAATTGAATCATTTTTTTTCGAGGATCATGCGAATAACGTTGTTTCGGTTAATGGTGTTCGTTATCGGAACATGACAACATATTTCTTCTGAGAGCAGTTGGAAGCTGTGGATTTCGAATATTTCTGGTTTCAACAGAACGGTGCCACCTGCTACATAGCAGGAGAAACGATACAATTAGTGCACGGCAAGTTTTCCGATCGCATTATTTCACATAACGGTCACATCAATTCGCCACCGTAATCGTGTGATTTAACTCCCGCAGATTTTTCCCTTTGGGGGTATCTGAGGAGCAGAGTATACAAGAATAAACCAAGACCATTGCAGAGCCGAAACAGGAGATTAGACGCCAAATAGCCATCATAGAACCTGATTTGTGCCGCAGAGTAGTCGAAAATTTTAACAAACGGATTACGTCCTGTCACATGAGCCGCAGCGGTCATTTACATGATATCATCTTTTACACATATTTGTAAAAAACTAACCTTAAAGGACAAATAAACAGTTTTTATATTTTTAGGTGTTTTTTATATTTTTTATGTGGGAATCCAAAATGAATCATCCAAGAAAACACACCTAACATGTGATTTTTAACCAAAATATGTTGTTTTTCAGGTCCAGAAAAACAACATTTATAGCTATTTATGTATCAAGGGCGTTACTGGGACTATAATGCCTGAAGGTCGAAATAGCCGAGGGCTAATTTCGACCTGATGGGCATTATAGTCCAGTATAGCCGTGTGCATACAATGCTTTATGTTTTACCCAAAAAGAGTTTTTCAATGACTAATTACATTATTTATTCGCAATATTAAAAATAAGTTGCACCTGTACCTGTATACGTAAGTAGATAATGACTGGTGTTAAGTTTGACTTTGATGTTTCTGTCAGTTAGTCAGTTGGCATTTTTTATTTAACGATTTGCTCAAAATGGAAGAAATTCCACAAAATATAAGAGAAAAGGCCATAAAAGCTACCGAAAATCTTTTGCCAGTTAAATCAAGGCAAAAGTATGATCGGGAGTATGGCATATTTGGTACTTGGAAAGATGCGAACGCAATTCTTCAAATAATCGAAAACGTTTTAATGGCATATTTCCAGGAACTGGTAAGTTATTGATTTTATTTTAATACATATGTTTAACAAACTTTATTATTTTTAGTCGGAAAAATACAGTCCGAACTCTCTCTGGACCAAGTATTCCACCCTAAGGTCTACGTTGATGGTCTATGAAAATATAGACATTTCGCAATACCATCGTCTCATATCTTTTTTAAAAGTTAAGTCGAAAGGATACGTCCCGAAGAAGTCTAAAGTTTTGGAAGGAGAACAAATATTAAAATTTATTAAGAAGGCTCCTGATGATATCTACTTGGTACACAAAGTCATATTGGTAATGGGTGTTTTTGGAGGTTTAAGACGAGATGAGTTGGTCAAAATGACCACTGAAGATAGAGGAACAGTCTTGGTTATAAAGGTACCAGAAACTAAAACTTTAACTTCAAAAAGTTTTACTATCATTGAAGAAGATTTAGGCGCTTTAAATTTAATAAAAAAGTACACAACATTAAGACCAGCTGGAATAAAGGAGCGAGATTCTTTCTTACCTATAGAAAGGGTCGATGTACAGTACAACCCATTGGAAAAATACCATAGGAAGCGTCCCAACATTGATCGCAAAATTTTAAAACTGGATAATGCAGAAGCTTACACCGGCCACTGTTTGCGTCGCACATCGTCAACTTTACTTGTTGAGGCAGGTGCTTCGTTTGAAACGCTAAAACAACATGGGAAATGGAAAAGCTCTTCAGTAGCTGAAGGATATATAGAAGAAAGTATTTAATCCAAAAACAAAGTAGCCAAAATGATTGCCAATTCAGTTAATTCCGAGGTTAATTCCGTATCGACTATTGAAAATTCTTTAATGGACTGTTCTTCTATACAAAATAGCGTTAGTGCTACCACCGCTGCTACCATCACAAAAAACACCGACCATTCTATAGTGGGATCAGCTACATTTTCCGGGACATTTTAAAATTGTAATTTTTATTTTGGAAATAAAGTTTAATTTTAGTATTGTTTAAAGAAAAATTTTTTTGTATAAACTTGATCTTTATTGTGAAGAAATAAAATTGGATAAGCAATAAAATTTCCATATTAGTGATTAGGGCATTATAAGCGGGCATTATCATAATGCCCGTTTATAATGCCCTAGGTGTGATAGCAGGTATTATTGCTATCATAACATATTCCGTTTCTAAGTTATTATAGATCAATAATAGATAGGTAAAACATAAAATTTTTTTTAGTGTAACCACTGAGTGTGGAATTCAAAAGCGGGCATAAATTTTGCTTGCATTTGATCTTAAAAGTTTTGATTGCTCGATTTTCATAATTTTTTAATGTTATCCTTCAGATAACCCTAAGGGACTTTAAAATCGGAAATTTTATTATTTCTATTCAGGGTACCTTACAAAAGTGAATTTAAAATTTTAATACAGTTTTATATTCCGCAAGCAGAGAAATTTTTAAACTGTACTTGTAAAACTTACAATAAGATGTCCTATTTAGCATCGCCAGTTTTGGAATACAAATCGAAAATATGTTCCATTTAAGGGTGATTTTATGTTGATCTGATCTCAGAAATAACATATTCAGATTTGAAGAATATTTACCAAAAACTAATTTGGTTAAGAGTTACAGCACTTCAAAATAAGGCCAAAATTATATTTTGCGGCTCATGCTCCGTGCTAAAATCATTAACGTTTGATTTATCATCTGGATTATGTAATATCATTCGTATCGTAGGTACCATTTTTAAGTACATATAAAAATTAAAGATGATCCGGATTCGTGATCCGATAAATAGGAATCGATTTCCTAGATTCGATTCATTTTTCCTTAAAAAAAATCGTGATTTGTATTGGTAATTCGATTCCTTTACAAAAATCCGGATCCTTAAATCGATTCCTTTTTTAAAGGATTCGTCTTAGCTCTGAAGTAATGTTTAGGTGTTTTATTTATATTAACGTAGAGTGAGGTTTGATTTAAAAATAATTAAACTGAAAGAATTTGCAACACTAAAAGACAATACCCTAAGATGAAATGATTTCGTATTAAAAGCGGTAAATAATTTCGTAAACGCAATAAATCAGCAATACCTTTTTACGCACCTTTATTCTAAGTAGAATAACAATATCGACCCATACAAAGAAATTGAAAAGGATCTCCCATAAACTACGAAACATTCCCATGGTGCGGTAGCTTAAAAAAACCTTTAATCTTCCAATTTCGCAAGCTCATATAAAAACGCGACAACAATGGCAAAAGACATACTTTGTGCATGTATAAGATTCAATTTGAACCGAACCCCTTATTGAGATATTTCAGCTATTCACGATCTCGGTTGACGTCGTAATTCATTCTTTATCATTATCCTATTCGCAAAACTTTTTTGCATTTTATTAGCTTTTGTAGTATTTTTTTATTTATTTTATTGACGTAGATAACTATTATATAAAAAAGTAATTTAAAAATAAAATAACTTAAAATTATAAAACACTATACAAGGTGTAAAAAGCATGATACTCACGATTTTAATGGGCGGTAGTGGAGCTTAAAACAAGTCAAGTTTATATGACATATACAGTGTGTCTCAAATTGGTGGGGAATGTATGGGGATCTTGGGAACCACGATAGATAGAGAATCGGTTAAATGTGGAAACTTTTGGACAATTATGTTAGTAAGCTAATCCCGTTTACTACATGGTTTTATATATTCAGGTTTTTGAGAAATTTTGAAAAAAACCTGAAACATGCATTTTCGAAAATCGGCCATATTTTTTTTATAAGTGAAAATTTTTCAAATCTGTGATAACTTCTTTATAGCAACTTTTTTTGTAGAATATGACCGAGTAGTCAATTTTCATGTTCTACGTTTCGGGTTTTTAAAATCATCATCAACTTTATTTTTTAATATGGACGCCTAATTGGATGTTTACGCAGCCAAATAGTGCCTTTTATTCTGATTTCAACAATGTATAACATGTTATAATTTAAGAGTTTATAACTTCATTTATTTCGAAAAATAAATATTTTCTCAGTTGGCCTTGATTCCGGCGCACGTCATTTTTTTTGTAAACAATAAAATATTGGTAATTGGCCAAATAAATAAGCTGAACAGATATTTTACAGAAATGGGTTTCGCGAACAGAGCTATAACGTTAATACCGTGATACAACAAAACTACACGTAACAAGTTAATTGAAACAAGTGAAAACAAAAACAATGAAAAGTGGCTAAACTAATATCCTACTAAAATGAAGATGTAAAATAACGACCTAAAATTCAAAATGTTGT
>JAHBCN010013093.1:0-25249 GCA_019359885.1 Listronotus oregonensis
TGGGTGCTTTAGTGGGTGAAGGGTTTATTCACCGGACTTAAATATTTGGGATTGGGAGGGAAAGGGAAAAAAACTTGCGGGCAGCGGTTCCAAATCTTAAAACTCGGGATAAAGGGGAAGAAGAAGGCGGAAAGTTCGGGGCCCTCTAATTGAACTGAAAAAGGTGCAAAAATTTGCACTACATGTTGCTCTTTGGGAGCTCCCAGAAAAATTAATCCCTTTGGCAACCCTAAAACCTAAGAAAGCACAGACCCCTACAGCTCACGGTGGGAAAAAAGGGGAACCTTTTGTGACGTTTAAAAGGTTTATTCTTAAAGGTAACGCCGATGGGGATTAAACGACACTTTGTTCTGCAAATTGGCCGCTCATATGTAATGGATGAGCATTGGCAGACTTTTTCCGCGACAGCAACTGACTGTGTTTTCGAGATAAAACTGAACAAGATTTTTGGCGCCCCAATCCAAAAAAAAGTTTGAGGTCTTGTGAAAGAGATATCTGCATTGCCCCTGCGCTTGTTTTCAAATCAGAATTACATGGTGGCTTAAGAAATTGAATACTGGGTGGAGGGTACTATCGTCAGTAAAACTATAAATTTGATAGTGGAAGAGAGAAGATCATTAATGTTAAAAGAAACAGCGTGGGTGCCAGCACTGAGCCTGGGGCATCCCAGCATTAATTTGGTAGAAGCTGGAAGAATGACCATCTACAGTTTTACAGAAAACTGATATACACGTCCGATTAGTGCAAAGCTTGAGTGGAAGACCGTAAGAATAAGGAAGTTTGTTAAAAGCCCATCATGCCAGACCTGATCGAAAGCTTTGGATATGTCAAGAACAACGATCTGGGACTTACCAAGGAACTCAAGGGACTTGTTCCAGTTGTGTGAGACAAAGGAAAAAAAGATCAGCTGTGGATCTTCTGGGATGGAATCCATACTGTTTAATATGTAAAATCTTGTGTTTTTCCAGGTACTTTAAGATTTGGGAATTAATGAATTTTTTTATTACTTTGCAAGCAGTTTTGCATCCTTTTTTGGGAACAAGTTGCACACGTGCAGCTTTCCAACTCTCCGGGAAAATGCCCGTGTCGTAAGAGATTCGAAAGAGGCGAGTTAGGATGGGTGCAAGCTCGGGAGGACATTTTTTAAGACGATTGCTGGTATGCCATCCAGCCCGGACGATTTTTTAATAATAAGAGAAGAAAGAATACGCTTGATCTGTTTAACTTTGAAAATGATATCGGACATTTTATGAGAAACATAAGCAACGGTTGGAAGAGGAAGATTAGTAGGAGGATCAAGCGTAGTATTGGCAGCAAATTGTTTGGCAAATAGTTCGGCTTTTCCTTAAGAGGTGGAAACAATTTCATCTTCAGAGATTAGGGGTGGAAAAGAATTTGTGCAGAAGTTTTGACTAATATTTTTGGCAAAGGACCAGAAAGCTTTATTGCCATTCGAGCAAGAAAGAACTTTATCTTTTATCCGATTGTTAAAACGGTCTTTTGCTTCTGAGATAGTCTGGTTATACTGATTTCTTGCTTCGATGCTAGCCTGTCGATTTTCGTGACTTAGGGTTTTGGAGAAATTTTTTATGTGCTTGAATTTTTAAAAGTCCGGCTTTGTTACAGGATTTAGAAAACCACGGTTTGTGATTTAAAGTTATGGGGTTCTTTTTAGTGGGGAATATAGGTCTCAATGCCTAGTTGAATTGTTTCGGTAATCTGTTTACATATTTCGGAAGGATCGTGAGTTGAAAAGCAGGTAGGATTCCAAGGGTAGGCGGCAAGGAAATGTCTCAGACCATCCCAGTCGGCGGAGTTGTAGTGCCAGACGGTTCGTGGCGGCATGCGTTCAGTTGCCTCAAAATGTGTGGAGTATGATACGGTGACCAAACCATAGTCAAAGCGACCAAGGGGAGCAGTTACTGATGCTTGGTAGAGTTCGGGGGTGGAAGTAAGAAAGAGATCTAGGGTGTTAGAATTATGGGTGGGAACCCTAGGAAAGTAGGTGGGTTCCATTCTTGAGAAACTGTCCATGCGAGTAATTCAACAATAACTTATTAGAACTTATAAAAACTGTATCAAATATCTATTTGTAACGTCAAATTCAAAACAATTAACACGGGCGATAAATAAAATAGTTTTATTCCGTAGTTTGCCCCTTAAGACACCCCTTAAAACCGATAAACTAATTCAAATGTGTAAACACTCTAATATCTATTAGAGATTACATGCATAATACAGCCGCATTAGGTAATTTTAACGATTCTATTGCGCCAAATAAAAACGTTATACGACCGAACGAATACTTTAAAATTTAAATTTACTTTTGATAAAGAGTAAACTTCGGTATTTACATAAATTTAATCAAAATATAAAAACCGTCTTTACGCGAAGTCGACACACATTCATTTGCTGCAAGAAAAAAAACTACGTAGACAAATAATAGTTTTAGTTTAGTTTTTGCATATTATACAGGGTGTAACAAATTTTAGTGTGAGTATAAGGTGTATATCGCTAATAGTACAGTGGATGGGGAGAAAAAAGGTGTTTTATCTCCGGATTTTTTTGTACAGTTTCAATTTTTATGAAAATTTGGAATTAAGTTGCTTGCATCCTCTAGATCAAAGTGTCTATATGCTTAAGGTGTGCTTCTTTTTTTTTTGGGGGTAACAACCACCCCTTATGCTAAAAAACCATAGAAACAGACCTTATGTAAATTAAAATCAAAGCTAAATATGTAGAATGAATATATTTTAATAACGAAATTACAAAAAATATTGTAGAAAAAAATATATTTTACCAGTTTACGCTATAATAAATATTTAACTACCATAACTAAACCTTTAAATAACCACCTCTTATAAGATTTACATTTTTTTTTTCACAAATTAAAACGATTTGATGATACGTAATTATAGTCCCGGAAATAAAGCTAAAAAATGGCAAAACCTCGCATTTTTTCGTCCTGCATCGATTTGCATAAAAATTTGGAATTAGGAGCTTCTAACCCTCTACTTCAAATTCTATTTCATGGTGATGTGCGCTGTTTGTTTTTTAAGGGTGAAAACTACCCCTAATTGTTATAACTTATAGAATAACATTTTAAACCTTAAGATGGGTAAAAGTTGATTTGGATTAGATGATTAATGATTGTTTTATGCTTTGGAATACAATTTTAAAATATTTCAACCCTTAACAACCAACCCTTGTTAAAGCTTAAAGTAGAAAAAATATTTACCCTAAAAAAAGATTTATTTACCATAGTGATTTAATTTTAAAATGCTGTTGCTTAAAATACTTACTAATTTTCGACCCTATAAATCAATTCTTATTACAGCTTAATTAAAAAAGAAAGATTTATCCCCAAAAAATAATAGCTTGACAGATTTAATAATTAAAAATGTTACTACCTGAAATATGACCAATTTCATTCTTTTGCAAATTTTCAATCCTTAAAAACCACCCCTTACAACTTTGCAATTCTTTATAAACCAATATAATAGATATAAATAGTAAAAGAAAGTAAAATTAAATACAAAAATTATACCTGTAAAAGTATAAAGTTTACCGGTTTTATAGAATATTATGCTCGAAGTGAGCTATTCAAATGTTTCGAAAAAAAAAGTTGATTGGTTTTTTAATCATAGCTCCTTTAGTTTTTACGATAGAAAGTTTTTTCAAAAATAATTTTGTAGGGGTTTTTTAAGAGCTACAAGGCTATGTAAATTAAATTCTTTTTAAACCCTTATTTTTAAAATGGGATGAGTTTAAAGGGCTAGAATAAAGTGGTGCTCGCTCGTAAATAGAGGCTTTAAACGGCCATATCTGGCCAAATATTTATTGTACAAAAAAATCTATGTAATGAAAAGTCTTTGTTATCAAAAAAGCTATAATTTGGTACTTAAGCGTTTTTTTCGTGTCTCCAGTATTGTTGGAGTTATTTTGAAGAAAATGGCCGTGTTTACGAAATTGCGGAAAACGTTTTCACTTTAAGCTCCAATTTTTCTAAATTTAAGCATTTTACTTTGGTTAAACTTCCAGGATATATTAATAAAACATATATAAAAAGAATCGCAGAAGGGTACAGATCTTCTTTAATTAAGAGGGGAATTAGGGGGTTGATTTTAATGATCTTTTCGTAGAAACAGTTAGAGACTGACCTTATTTTTATTATAACTCGCTCAATTTTTATGCTAAAACTATTTTTTTGTTTTTAAAAGAAAGGTCTTATTAAATACTTTAAAAAAGACTTTATATGTTTTCCTTGAAAAATGCAAAAATCTCCCGTTATTTGACTTTGGATCTTTCAAATTTAGCATGACGAACAAACGCTAACCATTAACAAGCCGTAGCTCGGTCTGTATTGGTTGTAGAGAAATTATAAAATAACATTTTTTTCTAGTTTTTTTATAAGCTACAATTTTGCTCTCCACAGTTTTTGATAAAATGCATATTTTTAGAGTTATTTGTAAAAAAAACCCATTAAAAACGTCGATTTTTTTCGTCGAAAAACTTTATTTTCAACCGCGAATAACTCGAAAAATATTAATTTTACGAAAAAAATATATAGGACATTTTTTACTTAAAATTATTTTCTTTATCGATTTCTGTAGTTAAAATGTAAAAAAATCCACCTTCAAGATGGGGTGGCAACCACCCCCAGGATAAAAGCACACCTCGGCATGATATAAACTTTGATCCTTGGGCTATTCCCTACCTTCTGCGAAAATTTCAGGTAAATCCATGAAGGACAAAAAATTCTAGCCAAAATGCCTCATTTCCTGAACTATAAATAATGAATGAAATAGACTTGCATTTCGACGCAATGCTTATGATATTATACTTGAGTAAATTACATTGAATATATCTCGAAAAATCAAAGGCGAAACGTCGGAATGTAAGTTTATTTTTATTCTTCCTAAAACATTTTTTTTCATGAATAATAGAATGCTTTCACGGATTGTATACGCCACGTGGTGCGGAGTTGCTTTTCTATGTGTGGTAAGAAGTTTTCCAATAGAAGATGGGGATGACGGTGATGTTTCGATGCCGGATTTGTCTTATTTGGGAGACCGCGTATTCCGGTAAGTTTATGTACAGTGTGTCCAAGATAAAAATGAACAGCATGGGGATCTCCAAAACGGTAAGAGAAGGTGGGTGATTTAAATTTGGCAAAGTTGCGTATTGGGGAGCTCAATAATATACAGTTAAAAAATTGAAGTTATATTTTTAAATTTTTTACTTCTTTATTTCGAAACGACCTTTCGTTTTCGTTAAATCATCATCAACTTTTTTTTAATACGGTCCTGAATTAATTATTTAATTTTTTTGAACCCTATATTATCCCAATTACACAGATGTATAACAGTTAATACATATTTAACAAATATAAAACGCTCCTATAAGAAATCATTGCGTTCCTTGTCTAACTCATTGCCTCCAATGGAAAATATGTTTATTTAACAGAAAAATATCAAGTATTATACATCATTGTAATTGGGATTAAAACTGCTTTAAAAAATGCAATAAACAATCGAGTGCCGTTTTTAAAAAAATTAAGTTGATGATGGTTTAGCGAAAACGAAACGTCGTAAGAAATTTTTGACTTTATCAATAAATGAAGCGCAAAAAGTTCCAATGAGAATGTATTTTTAGATGTTTGCTAACTTTTGCAATAAACTCGTAAAAAAATAAAAACAAAAATCGGAAATTTTAGTTTTTTTGCCTTATTTCTGGCAGTACAAAATATAACTTTAATTTTTCAATTTATATTTCCTTCCCCTTCCCAACACACAACTTTGCCAAATTTACACTACCCACCTATCTTTTACCGTTTATCCCCATGCTGTTCATTCTTATCTTGGACACACTGTAAATATATATATATATATATATATATATATATATATATATATATATATATATATATATATATATATATATATATATATATATATATATATATATACACTGCTCAAAACATTAACGGAACACTTTTTAATAAACTTGTAAAAATACATAATTCATATCACATAAAATTTCTTGTAGCTTTTATAGTTTTTGAGATATTGACGTTTTAAATTTTTAAAATAATCGTTAATATCTTAAAAACTATAAGAGATACGAAAATGTTTATGAAACAAAAAATACAGCTTTCTAAACTATCTATATAAAAAGTTATATAAATATTTTTGATAGGATGAATAAGTAAGGAGATATATTATATATTTGACTCTTTGTTTTTTGTACCTTTTTTAATATGTAAGTTTTTTCTTAGGAATAACTGATTAATAAAATTACACATTCCTTGATTAATTGTAAAAAAATATGTGTCTTTTTATATTACATATATTAATAATAATTCACTACATACCAAATAACAATATTCTAAAATTAAATAAATAACTTAATCTATATTTAAAAATTATAAACTTCATCAAGTCCTAGGTCTTCCTGGATTGTTCCTAGTACCGATGCTGCATTACCCCGTTGCACAGCTAAACCAATTTTTGGATAATGAAACTCGAGATTTTTGCATTGTATTTTTTGCAAATTTCATTAATAAAACCCTTAGCCTCATCACCCAAAGGACCAAAAGTTTCAACAGCAAAAGGAATGAAGATAAAGCGTTCTTCAAGCTCTTTATATTTTAGATGTTTTTATTCTCGGCAATACGAGCAGCCACTCTACAAAATTGAAGTTTTGTCCAGATAGGATTTTGCAAGTGTATGGCTGCAAGTAGCGTCCCAAAGTAATTGTTTTCCATATTTCCAGGGAATTAAGGTCATTCCATCTACCCGTTTTCCATCGCTTCTGCAAACCCCAAGAGGCTCTAACACAGAAGGATTTTCAGCTAAAATCAGAGCTCTTTTGATAATGTCATTTATCTGACTGTGTCTAGAAGAACGCCCTGCGCTTTTTTAGCTTAACCCATGTAGGCCATAAATATCAGCATTTTCGCCGCAAACGCAGGTGTGCTCTCCACACACAGGCAGACCAAGTCTGAGAGCGATGGAAATATGGAATGTTTTGTTATCTAACAAATTTCCCAAGGACGAAGATGAAAGTGCGTTAATCCAAGCATTACTTTCAGGGGCCTGAAGAGCAAGTAGACGTGCCTTATCTTCACTTGTCTGGCACATGTTTGTAATATATTTGTGACGAGCTTGGCAAATTAAAAAGTCAAAATCTTTCTGTTTTTTGGTAATTCTTGTGGTTGATTTTGAAGATTGCAAACAGATAACCATCTTACAAAACAATTGATAAAATCATTATCTACTGTCGCAAGAATATAGGAAGGTAAAATTTTGGAAAGTAAACCTGACACGTCATTGATTGAACCTAAAAAGGCAGAAATAGACAGGGTGGATGTATCTCTTATTCCAAGACCTCCAAATTTTACTGGAAGAGTGCTTTGTAACCAAGAATTTAATTTAATATCACAATTTGTTATGTCTTGAACTAAACTTTGTAATACATTATCAAAATTACAAAGTAATTCTGGAGATTTCCAACAAGGTGAACATCTTAACAAATAAGACATTCGAGGTATGGCAAAGGAATATTTTAGTAAATAATAGGAAATATGTGAGTCTATAAATTTTAATTTGGTACTAAGAGATTTTAAAAATTCTGTCTTTTTATTAATTGAGTATTCAATTTCATTTGACGAAAAAGCACTTCCTAATAAATTAAAATTTGAAATGGGAATTACTGACAGATTAGGAACAACACTTAAAAAATTTGATAGTATATTGGAATGATCTTTAGATAAAACAGTTAATTCACACTTATCAAAATTTAAATTTAAACCCAAATCTTTACTTCCTCTGATTATTTTATGAAAAATTTATTGTGTCTTTTGAAATATGTAAGCTTGATCTGAATGTAATTAACGCTTTAAAAGTTACAAATGGACTAAGAGGTGTTCCGTCAATTTTTTAAGCAGTGTATGTAAATTTAATTAAATTTGTCAAATTTTTCTTCAGAAGAAATATTTTTTCCATGTATTTTTAGACCACCGAATCCGGAAACAGGTAAACTGCTCGAAACTTGGAATGAAACTTCCGACACGAACCCTGAAGAATTCGGAGAGTACGCTGAAGGAGACATTGTTTTTCCGAAAAGATCGAGAAACGGGCTGATTGCAGAAAGCGCAAGGTAAAATATATCTTATCTTTAAGATCGTTCTTTGGTTAGCCTTCGCCATTTTAGTTTTTAAGTACTATTGTTTTTATAAAATCTGGGAAAATAAAGCTCTTTTGAACTGAATCACTCACCCATTAAAGTCCAACAAAATATTATTTATATGTTATTAAAGCCAATAAACAAAAAATGACAATAAAAAAAAATCACAATTGGGATTTTTCGTTTGTGGAGTTTATTTATTTAATTAGACTTTATTTGTTTCATTGTTAAAAGCAAATATTTTGAGATAAAAAAATATTCATTTGCTAAAATTTGTCCGATGTATTACAGAAAAAATAAAATGGTGAAGGCAGAACTGAACAATTGGCTGTGATACCCGATGGAAAATCGCGAATTCACCATTTCATTAAGTTTTTTTTCCAATAAACATTTTTATTTAGATGGCCAAACGGAGTTATTCCCTACGAAATCAATGGATATTTCGACCAAAACAGTTTAAATATGATTCAGAAGGCCATGAACGTCTATCACAAATACACTTGCATCACGTAAGTCACAAAAATATACAGTATGTTGCATTAAAATCGAGATTAAACAAATTATTTTTAGCTTTCGTAAGAGAACAGCATCAGATACGGACTACCTATCTATAGTAAACGCAAATACAGGGTGTTGGTCGAGTGTCGGTCGTATCGGGGGCAAACAAGAAGTAAATTTGCAAAGTCCAGCGTGTACAACGAAAGTCGGACACCGATTCACGAGCTGATGCATGCAGCCGGGTTTTTGCATGAACAAAATCGATACGAGAGAGACAATTATGTCACTATAGCATTTCAGAATATCAAAAAAGGTGAGTAGTTTTCGTCTTAAAATTTAAATGTATCCAACAAAAAAGGGGATTTCGTGCATGCTTTAACAGTCCATCTGGAGAAGCCCCGAACCGGCCTGCTAGTCCAGGAAATGAAGCTCAAAAAATGGCAAAACCTCGCAATTTTTTCGTCCTGCATTGATTTGAATAAAAATTTGGAATAAGACTCATCTTACCATACACACAGACCATACAAAACCCAGCTTACCTGGGGCGGTAGTGAGCGATCTCCTGGTCAGTCTCGGAATTTGGTTTGGTATACCGATGGATCCAAGACTGACAATGGAGCCGGCGCAGGAATACATGGTATGACCCCCAGGTTTAATGCTTATGCTTCCCTGGGGAAATATGCCACTATTTTCCAGGCGGAAATATATGCCATTGAACTTTGTCTGCGAGAGAACTTGAGGAGGAGATATAAGGGCAGGAACATTACTATCTTCTCTGATAGTCAAGCGGACATAAAAGCTTTGGCATCCCAACAAGTCAACTCAAGGTTGGTTTGGAACTGTCTGCAATGCCTCCTAAACCTGGCTAACCACAACAAAGTTACACTTTCCTGGGTGCCAGGACACATGGGAATACAGGGCAATGAAAATGCAGACTCCCTGGCCAGGCGAGGCTCCGCAGCAATGTTTGTGGGTCCTGAACCTGTTTTTGGAATACCAAAAGCCTCGGTTCGTGGCTACATGACTCGGTGGATTCAAACACAACATCAGTCATACTGGAACCACATTCCAAGGCAAAATCACAGTAAATCAATGTTGGACTCACCATCGAAAGCATTGATAAGTGAACTACTAAAACTAAATAGGAATCAGATTAGAATAGTGACAGGATTAATAACCGGACACTGCACCCTAAGAAAACATATGCACACTATGGGCATCTATAGAGAAGAACCCATTTGCAGACTATGTGACGAAGAGGAAGAGACAGCCTCTCACATCATATATGAGTGCCCTGCACTTACATACTGGAGAACAAATCAAAACCTCATGGTGGACACTAACCACCAGGAGGCTGGAGACCAGAAAAGAACAGTAAAAGGGCTACTACACCTGTCTAAGGTGTCAAACCTTTTTAACTGAAACAAATACACAAGAGATACAACAAGCCCTGTAGGCTGCAGTGTCGAGGCGGACAAAACCTCAACTTGTGTATTTACTTTATCAATCAATCAATCAATCAATCATCTTACCGTCTACTTCAAATTCTATGTCATGCCGATGGGCGCTCTTTGTTTTTTAAGGGTAAAAACTACCCCTAGTTGTTAAAACTTATAAAATAACATTTTAAACCTTAGGATGATTAAAATTTAGTTGGGATTAGTTGAATAATGATTGTTTTATGCTTTGGAATACAATTTCAGGATATTTTTACCCTTAAAAATCAACCCTTGTGGAGCTTAAAGTAAAAAAAATATTGACCCTAAAGAATGATTAATTTATCATAGTGATTTAATTTTAGAATGCTGTTGACTAAAATATATACATACACACACCGCAATGGTCTAAGGATATTCCTATTTTAGGGATATAAATCAAAGAATTTAAAAATATATGGCCAAAAAAAGTAATTTATGGAAATTTATCATATTCTGTACAAAATGTAATATTTTAATTAAATGTAGATACCAGAAAAGAAAAACTACAGTGGCGTACAACCATTTTTTTTATTTCAACTAAATATCAAACAAAATTAAAAGTCATATTCTAAACATATACCAATTTTTTTATAATGATGAATTTTTTAATAACGAGTATGACCTCCTCTGGAGTTTATCACTGCGCGACACCTTCTTGGCATACTCAGAATTAAATTGTCCATATCTTCCTGAGCTATGGCAAACCAAGCAGCATTTAACGCAGCAAACAGTTGTTCTTGGTTCTGGAATTGAGGGTTTTCACGCAAAACCGTTCTTTGTAGCATATCCCATGCATGCTCGATTGGATTTAGGTCAGGTGATTGAGCAGGCCATGGCAAAACGGTGATTTGGTTGTCTTGTAAAAATTGTGCAGCATGTCTAGCGACATGAGGACGAGCGTTGTCGTGCATCAATATAAAGTCTGGTCCAACAAGTCTTGCATGGGGTAAGACAAATGGTTGAAGAATCTCTTCCACATATCGATGAGCGTTTAAAAAATGTTCAACCAAAACGAGATCGGTTCTTCCGCCGAGTCGTATTCCAGCCCACACCATTACTGTGCCACCTCTATAACTGTGGACTTCTTGCACATTTTCCAAGACTCTTTGTAGTCCAGGTTCTCTCCATATCCTCAGTCTTCTTGAATCCGGATGCAACCCAAACCGAGATTCATCTGTAAAAAGAACTGGGGCCATTGATTATTAGTCCAATTCTCGTGTTCTGTTGCCCAAGCTAAACGAGCAGCGCGATTTCCTCTAGAAAGTGGCTGGCATCTCAATGGTCGTCTATTACGTAGTCCACCTTCATGCAATCTGTTCCGAACTGTAGAATTTGAAATTACGATATTATGCGTTTCGCGTACCCGATTCATTATTTCTGGAACAGTTACTGTGGGATTTCTTCTAGCCATTTGCACAATAAAACGATCTTGAGCAGGCCGAGTCAGCCGTGATGGACCTGGATGTCTTTCAGAAACATCACCTGTTTCTTGGAAACGTGCCCATAATATTGAGATTACGCTCTGTGATGTGTGGAGAGTTTCAGCAACACGAGCTTGCCTAGTACCAGCTTCTAACATTCCAACAGCTCGCAACATTTCATCCCGGTTAAGATGGCGTCTTTGCATGATAAATAAGTAACAGACGGAGTCTATACTCTACTTTGGATTACAATATACTGACCAATATTTTCAAATTTTAAAACTGATATGTCCACCTACTTTGATTTAAAAACAAGTTTTTGCAGAAGTCCCATTTTTGAACCGTAAAATAAAGTAGTCCATTTTTTATACAAAAAAAACATTAAAATGCCCATCTCTTATCAATATTCTTAACATATTTTACCAACCCAAAACATTTAAACACGATAAAAACTCGTTTACACTCATTGAAATAAATATATCCCTAGACCATTGCGGTGTGTGTATTTCATTTTGCAACTTTTCAACCCTCTTAAATCAACCCCTATTATAGCTTAATTAAAAAAAGATTTACTCCAAAAAAATTAATAGCTTGACAGAGTTATTAATTAAAAATGTTACTGCCTGAAATATTACCGATTTCATTATTTTGCCAATTTTAAATCCTTAAAAACCACCTCCCTGTATTTTGAAATAAATGTGAAAAGTTTGAACTTGTAGCGCACGAGGACTGCGAACTATACCGGTTAGGTAGATTATTATGCTCCGAAGTGGGCAATTCGAATTTTTCGAAAAAAAATTGATCGGTTTTTTTATACATAACTCCTTCATTTTTAACGATAGAAAGTTTTTTCAAAAATGATTTTGTAGGGTTTTTCAAGAGCTACAAGGCTATGTAAAATAAATTCCTTTAAATCCTTAGTTTTGAAATGTAGTGAGTTTAAAGGGCTCGAATAAGGTGGTGCTCGCTCGTAAGTAGAGGCTTTAAACGGCCATATCTCGCCAAATATTTAGTGTACAGAAAATCTATGCAAAGGAAAATATTTGTAATCAAAAAAGCTACAATTCGGCACTTTAGCATTTTTTCGTATTTCAGTATTTTTGGAGTTATTTTAAAGAAAAGGGATTTTTTTTACGAAATTGCGGAAAATAGTTTTTCACTTTAAGCGCCAGTTTTTCTAAAATTAAGCATTTTAAATTGGTCAAACCTTTAGGATGTATTGATAATACATATGTTAAGAAGTCACAGAAGGGCAAAGGTTAATTTTAATTAGGAGGGTAATTAGAGGGTTGTTTTCACTGATTTTTTCGTAGAAAAAAGTAGGGACCGACCTTATTTTTATCATAACTCGCTTAATTTTCATGCTAGAGACTTATTTTTAAAAGAAAAAGAAAGGTCTGATTATATAATTTAAAAAAGATTTTGTAAGTTTTTCTCGAAAAATACAAACTTTTCCCGCTATTTGACTTTGAATCTCCAAATTTAGCATTTGACGAACAAAAGCTAACTTTTAACAAGCCGAAGCTCGGTCCGTATTGGTTGTAAAGAAATTATAAAAATCGTTTTTTTATAAGCTACAATTTTGCTCTCTACAGTTTTATTGATAAAATGTATATTTTTCGAGTTATTCGCGAAAAACCTATAAAAAACATCGATTTTTTTGTCGAAACACTGTTACTTTTAATCGCGAATAACTCGAAAAATATTACTTTTACGAAAAAAATGTATAGAACATTTTTTACTTAGAATTACTTTACACCCCCAGGATAAATTGAGCCTTGGGCTATTTTCTACCTTTTGTAAAAATTTCAGGCAAACCCATGTAGGACAAAAAAATTACGAGCCAAAATGCTTTATTTTCTGTACCTACTATGCATAGTTTTTTCCCAGATGATTTCCGGAATGTGTGTGGCTGGCATAAAAGGGCTCTTCAGGAATAAAGTGTAAGATTTTGTTGTTTCAGGTCACGAAAACAATTTTGACAAGGCTGATAAAGACAAGACAACAGGATATGGAGTCCCCTACGACTACAGATCGGTAATGCATTACTCTAGCACCGCTTTTTCCGTCAATGGACGACCGACTATTATTCCCAAGGTAGGATTTATGCAAATAATTTTAAATTATATCAGATTCCACCACTAATTCTTCGACCGCGTGAACTATGCGATTTTGGCTATGGCTATGGTTTTTTCTCGTTCTCGCGGAAAATTTCATATATTTGATACCTGCGTCAACGACGTCTGCCCTCAGGTATCTGGACACGGCTTCACTTCGTTCTCTTCAAAATTTCGGCCTATAAAGTTTTGTTCACAATTTTGTTTTACTTTTTTTCGACAAAATGTCAGATTTTGACAGGTTGCCTACTAAAATCATTGAATAACTCTGACAATGACGTTTTGTTAAACATTCTAAACCGTTGTTAACTTTTAACAATTGCTTGCTTTCAGGACCCGTCCAAAACAGAGAAAATGGGGCAACGAGACGGGTTCAGCAAGGGCGATATAACGAAAATAAACCAAATGTACAAATGCCCCGAAAAAACTTCGCAGGTTACCAACAACAACAAACCTGCGAGTGGCAGCAGTAATACTGGATCTCCTGCTGATAATAAAGACAATTCTAATTCCTTGGTAGATGTAGCCAGTGGTATACTGGGATGGTTGTTCCATAAAAAATAGAAAGACTTTGTTTTATTATTTATTTTGTGTTGCATATGTGTTTTCCAATTTAATATTATATTTTGTACATTTTTTTATTGAGTAAAATATATGCTGAAAACATTTTGAGTGTTTTTGTTTATGGTAACAATTTGTGGATGTGGGAAGTTCGGGGCTTCTCTAGTTGAACTGTAAAAGGATGCATAAAAGTTGCACTACGGGTTGCTCTGTTGGGAGCTGCCAGAAGAGAATTATACTGGCCAACTCCTCGGAGAAAAAGCAGTGAAAATACCTATAAAAAAGCGACAGATCCCCCACAGATGGCGGGCAAGATGAGGAAGCGTGGAACCATTAATAAGACGAATAGCGCTTCTTTAAATGAAATCATGCATTAAAAAAATATTTTTTAAGACGGCTTTTGGAAAATTTAATGACTTTGTAAAATAAGGGTCAGTGCTGGCCCAAATCGTGGGTTTTCTGGTTCGCTGAATACTAATATGGCATCGGCGAATCCCCCCGGACACCTGGTGCGCCGGAACCTGGACGTCATCTCCGAGAGTCTTCCTGACAAGATTGCCAAAAACAACCCAAAAATCATTGTGGCGGGCGTTTAATCCAAATTTCACGTCGAAAACTATCCCCCGAGCACCTAGTGTACCGAAACCTGTGCCTGAACGTCGTCTCCGAGGGTTTCCAGGCGACCGCTAAAGACAAAACGAAAATTGTTATGGGGATTTTTTGGGGCGTTGAATGCTAATTTCACCCCGAATGTACTTCCGAATACCTGGTGCACCGAAACCTAGGCCTAAAAGTCATCTCCGAGGGTTTTCTTCACACAATCGAAGAAGACGAACCCAGAATCGTTATGGGGTTTTTTGGGACGCTGAATTCAAATTTCCCATCACATTAATGAATGTATCAAATTAAAAGACGATTTTTGGTTAGTTTTTTGTGATCGTGTCTCGGAGACGACGTTCAGGCCAAAGTTGTGGTGCACCAGGTGTTCGGAGGTACGTTTTCGGGGTGAAATTTAGATTAAGCGACTCAAAAAACGCCCTACAATGATTTTTGGGTTGTTTTTGGCGATCTTGTTAGGAAAATTCTCGGGAAGACCTCCACGTCCGGTTCCGGCGCACCAGGTGTCCGGAGGGTATTCGCCGATGCTATATTTGAATTCAGCGACCCAAGAACCCAGGAGCGTCGAGTTTCTCTCCTTCCCCGCGTGAATTTGGGGAGAGTTCCACGGAGATAAAGTTCATCAGCGTTCTTGAGCTCCAGGTCGGCTGTAGGTCAATTTGAACATCATAATCGTGATCAGCGACCTTGAAAACCCCCCGAGAACCCGATTTATGCAAGTACTGACTCTTACTTACAAAGTTCCTAAACTTTCCAAAAGCCGTCTTAAAAAAAATGTATTTTTTGAATGCATGTTTTTCCCCGGAGTGTCGTCGCGTTTACACCAAAGTCTTCAACTAAGTTTTCCAAAGTTGACAACTAAAAGTGAAAGATTTGTTACTGCACGCTTTGCATAAGCAACTTGCAGAAAACTAGTGGAGAACTGGAGAACTACTGCCCAAACCTTTCGCGCTAATTCTTTGGCAACAGGTTTTTCACTTGTTTCTATAAATGTGAGAAGAGCAGTTTTCTACAAAAAATCTTCCACTTGTTGCTCTAATTTGAGAAGTGCATCTTTTAGTTGACAACTTTTAGTTTTCTACAAACAATTTGTTGTCAACTTTTGTGTAAACGCACCTTTAGGTGTTTTAAAATTTAAAACACTTTTGGTTCTTTTGTACAATTCGGCCGCCTGTTGTGTTCTGAGATGATAGGCTGTTTTTCAGACCCCTTCACATATATCTTTAGTAAAAAGGTGCAACAAAATCTTCTTTAGCCACTACCCAGTGTGTCTCTCTTCTATTATACAAGGGATGGTTAAAAAGACCCGGAATGTTATTTCGGGTTGTATCTGAACCTAAATCCACAAAAATCCGCCTCCTAAAGTAGTATACCAATACAAATAAACTCCTCATTATTAAAAAAAAAAAATGTTCACCATTTTGACCATCGTTAATAGCTAAAAAGGACAACTACCTGAAAGAAAGATTATATCAATTCAACCAATAACAAGAGAGTATAAAAAAATGTGTTGGGCATGTTTATTTAAAAGTGGTTCAGAAAAAAAGGTATTGTAGCTATATGTCATTTGTTATTTTGTATTTGGATTGGATGAATCCAATAAAAAGGTTGAAAGGTTTTTCAACAGTAATTTTTGTGATGTAACAGTATTTCGGCGCAAATTATTGGTCAAAGGTACCTGCCTTCAAGTAAACAAACTCTTAGCAACTCCGCCCATCAAAAAAGTTTTTTATTATTACAAATGGTGAGAGTGTAAATCTGGTCGGCATTTAACGGTAGGAAATTGTATTGTAGTCTAGTCGTAGTGTGTTTTCTGCGAAAAATAGTTAGAAAGCTTTAAAAAATATGGACGATAGCTCATTCGACCCGGGATGCAATTCTGAAAAAGGCGTTTTGAGGATTTTTTCTGCCAATACAAATTGCAATTGTTATTAATCAAAAACAAAAAAAGAAGCAATTTCGATCTTTGATCATAACTTAAAAACCATAAGAGATAGCGAAAATTTGGGAAAAAGGTACTTGAAGAGGAGCAAATTTCCGATAAAAAAGTCCCATTTCCCGAAGTTCTATCTGCATTATTTATATACCGGGTGTTTCAAATTCGACTCTCACCATTGGGATCTCGGAAACTATAGGAGATACGAAGATGGTTAAATTGGGGCAAAGTTGGGCATTTATGTGACCAACAATATACCGTTTAGAAAGTTTGAAAATTCCGAGTAATTCCGGAGATATCCGGAAAAAAACGAAATTTTGGAAAATCGTTTTATTTTTTTCCTGGGTTTCTTTTTCAACGAATTCCAAAATAAATAATACATTTGCATTGTCACTTTTTCCGCTCTATCTAATGGTGTTCATAGTTTTGCAACTCGACGTTTCGTTTTTGCGTAACCATCATCAACTTTTTTTTTCTTATGGACGCCATATGGGAATTCCACAAATTTGAATGGCCCTTTTTATCACATTTTCAACGATGTATCATAAGTTACCCTTGTTGCCTGGAAAATCCGAAAAATTAACAGAATATTTTTATAACGTAGTTGGCTTTGATTTCTCAAATCGGTGACGTGTAAATGACATTCTGTGTTTACTGTCAGTTGTGGTGTCGTTAAAAATGGAATTCACCAATGAAGAAACGAGATATGGTAAAACTTTATTACAAGAATGATAGGAACAGTGTGAAAACATCGGAAGTGTATCTTATTAACTCGTATCCGAGAGACGACAACCTCATCGAACTTTATTCAAATTATTGGATAGAAACTTCGCTGAGTATGGTTCGTTTGAAAGCCTCTAGACAACAAAATGACAACCGAATGGTTTAAATAACAGAAAATTACTAAAAACTAGAACTAAAAATTATAACAAATGTTCAAAATGCTGCCCGTCATTTTCTAAACAAATCGCCACTCTTCTCTGTATGTTATTAACTGCGCGATTTATTTCTCTCCTTCTTAATCTTCCAAACTCCCTAACGGTGTAGAGTTGAAGTTCCTGATATTTTGGTATTGCCTTGCCCATAAATTCGGTTTTTCAACGTACCCCATAAAAATGTATCGAGGACATTGAGATCTGGAGACCTAGCTGGCCATCTTACCGGCCCTTTTATTCCCAATCCACCTGTCCCCAAAACCCTTTCGGAAAGATAATCAGATACTTGTCTTGTGTTGTGAGGTGGAGCACCATCGTGTTGGAACCAAATACTGTTGTAGTTTGCTAATGGTAAATCGTCCAAATAGTCTTCAAAAGCTGACGTCAAAAACTGATGATACATTTCAGCGTTCAAATTTCCGTTGAAAAAATTCTATTTTTATAAATGCCTGCCCAGACATTAAGACTGAATCACACTTGGGGTCGTAATTCTCGAAACTGCCGGGGATTGTTTATGCTCCAAAATGTGTTCATTGTTTCGATTAAATATTCACAATTGGTGAAAGCGCTCTCATCTGTCCAAATAACATTTTCTAGAAAAGCTGGAAAATCGGGTCGCCTTTGTAGAATCACAAAATTATAATCGCCTTTCAGATTCACCAGGGTGCAGTTTTTGCGATATGTGGATTTTGTAGCATTTGAAACCACTTTTCCTAGATCTCTCTCCCAAACAGACGTGTGCGAAGAAACATCCAAATCAGTGTGTATCTAGCGTGTGGATTTACCTGGATTCGTATTTATCTACAAAATATGTATTAGTTTTTCATAAAGGTTTAATATTTTTTTACAGTTGATCGCAAAGTAACTAATTCCTAAATTCGAACTAAGTCATAAAGTCGACGCATGCCCGGTATGTATTTGAAAATTGCCGCGTTCGTCAACATTTTTCCGAATAGATAACGATTAGGTACTTTGCGTCCTAAAACGAATGTTAACATTAATTATACCTCATTTACGATGTTTTCTTTACTTTCCTCATCCATTCTGTCCCCATATTTTTGTCTGGGCTTTTAAACGAACCATACTCAGCGAGGTTTCTATCCAATAATTTGAATAAAGTTCGATGAGGTTGTCTCTCTCGGGATACGAGTTAAGATACACTTCGATGTTTTTACACTGTTCCTATCATTCTTGTAATAAAGTTTTACCATATCTCGTTTTTCTTCATTGGTGAATTCCATTTTTAACGACACCACAACTGACAGTACACAAATGTCATTTACACGTCACCGATTTGAGAAATCAAAGCAACTTACGTTATAAAATATTCTAGTTAATTTTTCGGATTTTCCAGGAACAAGGGTAACTTATGATACATCGTTGAAATGTGATAAAAAGGGCCATTTAAATTTGTGGAATTCCCATATGGCGTCCATAAGAAAAAAAATTGATGATGGTTACGGAAAAACGAAACGTCGAGTTGCAAAACCATGAACACCCTCCGATAGAGCGGAAAAAGTGACAAGCAAATGTATTATTTATTTTGGAATTCGTTGAAAAAGAAACCCAGGAAAAAAAAAAACGATTTTCCAAAATTTTCGTTTTTTTTTTGGATATCTCCGGAATTACTCGGAATTTTCAAACTTTTAAAAGGATATTGTTGGTCCAAAAAGCCCAACTTTGCCCCAATTTAACCATCTTCTATCTCCTATAGTTTCCGGGATCCCAATGGTGAGAGTCGAATTTGAAACACCCGGTATACATACTTACCAAGGTAACGTCATAAAAGTTTTAAAAAATTCCATCCTTTGTTTATAATAATTTTTATAACTGAAAAAAAAATCAGAGTAATATTGTCAAAGTTATAAAATTAGGTAATTGTCTCGAAAATTGCCTCCTCTCCGATTTTGACCAAATTTGGTATACGGGGGGGGGCGATTACAATCTAAAAATTTCCCGTTTCTTTTCAAGATATCTTCATCAAGTTGAAAACAAAACTAACACTATTTACACCATTCCCTTTTTTGACAAATTTTGATTTTTAATAAAAGACACAATATTTCACAAACATGTTTTAAAAATTGTTTTTTTTATTTATTTTACATATTTTTTTCATTTAATTGCAAACCTCCACTTTCACACGCCCCAACGTGTCGGCAACCATGTATACACTAGGCTTTTTGTAAACAAATAGATGTGCCTTTTTTAACTTAAAAGTTCGAAATTTTAATGGAAAAAGGTGTAAAATAAATAAAATACAAGGTTTTTAAAGGTGTTTATAAAATATTGTGGCCACTTATGTAACAATCAAGAATTGTACAAAAAAAAAGGGGAATAGTGAAAATGAGGTTGTTTGATTTTTAATTTGATGATGAATACCCGTAAACAAACGTTGCCAATTTTTTTTTGCAGATTCGTAATCCCCCAAAAAACCCCATATAACTTACTTACTATTTAACGCGGAAAACCTAACCAGAACTAGGTAATAGTTTGAAAGTTGTTGTGTGTTAGTTCTGGTTAGTTTTTTTCTACAAGAAAACTTCATTTCTGTTAAAGGGAAAAAAACCTTAATAAACAAATTTAGAAAACATCGGCAACATTGTTAATCAAGCAGAACACTCAAAAAAAGCTCTATCATTCTTTAGTTTGTATTTTATGTACTATGTATCTCAAATTTTATTAAAAGACATGAAGCATCCGAATTTTTTTTTGCTCAAAGTGTATCAAAAATCATGAACTTTCGAATGTATAATCAAAAAAATAACGACTTTCGTGTGTGGTTTTCTTGACAAGCACCGTACGGCATTGTATAGAAGAGGAACAATATAGATTCCACCCCATATTGCATTCAAAAATATTTTCAAAGATTTTTTGCGATTTTTGTTGCGAGATACGTTTAGAGATGATTCTTTTATGCGCGACTAAACTGGCCATTTCATACCTTTATGTGGAACGATAACAAAGTTATTATAGGAGGAAGAGACTAAAACTTTCTTGTAATATACACACTTTGTGCATTAGCACGGAACCTGTCCGTGGGTCTAGATGTGGGAGTTAAAAAAACATTCCTATTAAAAAAACAAACATATATTTAAAGAACACAAAAAAACAGGTTGAAAAACATCTTAGAACCTATAACCACTATTCTAATGACTCCAAGAAAATAAATACAAGAGATATACTATAAAATACTAAGATATAGTATAACATACTAAGATATAGTATAAAATACTAAAGCTTTACGTATAAAGCTCCAAATTCAAAGGCGTTAAGTGCACTAAGTAAAAAAAATACTTAAAAAAAATCCAAAAAATACATAATATTCGAAATAAGAGATTTAAACAGGCGCGAAAACTTTAAATTTGTGCTCGAACCAGTCGATTAGTATTTTTATTCTCTCTGAAAGAAATATTTATACAGCATGTCCCAAATTGATGATATGACGTTATCGGTGATTTTTTTACTAAATAGAAACCCAAACTGTGTTTTAAAAGTCGGTGGGCACGATTTCTCGAAAATGAATTAACTGATCAGTCTCGTATTTTAACACGCGCTTTTTAAGTATATTTTTCAATAATAAATCGAAGGTTTTTTTAAAGGGAAAAAAATAAAATTCATTTTGTGCCTCCTAAGACTGGGGGCTTAAAGTTTTTTTTATCCCCCCCAAATGAAAAAAAAATTTTTTTCCTAAAAAATTAAGTTTTTTTTAAAAATTTTTAACTTTTCAATGGGATAACAAAACCAAAAAATATTGTTTTAAAATTTCGAGTAATTTTAAAAAAAATTGAACCCGGTTTATGATAGTTTATTTGACCGTTTCGTGAAACGTACAAAATTTACCTAAAAAAAACCCATTTTCCCAAACATTTTTTTAAATTTTTAAAGTTTTTGGTGGAAAACCCCATTCCGAAAAAACTACTGAACCGACCCTTAAAATTTGTACCATATTCTAAAACAAAAAACTATCAGGTGGTCGAGTTTGTTTATTTTCAATTAGTACAATCTTACAATAACAAATAGGTCGATTTTATTTCAAAAAATGAATTCACTTCAAAATGATAAAAAAAATTAAAAGATTAAATAAAAAAACTCGGCTCAATTGAGAAAAAACTAATAACTAATTAAAAAATTTGTTTTTTTTTTTTTTAAAAAAATCCAAATTTGAAATTGCGTCAAGAAAAAAAATTTTTTCGAGGACAAGGGGAGAACTGCAATAAATCCTTATTTCTTTAATTATTGTACCCAAATTTTTTAAAAAAATTCTTCAAAAGTTGTATTTTAACATACCAATTTTCAAAATAAATCTATAATAACAATATGTTATAAAAAAAAGGGGCCCTTTTTTGACCGAACAAACTTTACCCCTCCCTTTATAAGTTGCGAGTATTTATCTAATTCCTAGGACTATTTCTTTCTTTCTAGTTTATTAATTTAATTTAAATTTGAATAATAAAAATCAAATAATAAACTTTTTAGAGAAAACTATAAAACGCCAGACATAAAGGCATAGCAAAGATGGTCGACTGCAGCATGCTGATGCCGAACAACCGGGAAATCACGTAAGTGAAGAGCAGGGCGATCAGCATTTTGAAGGCGATGTGAACCAACAATAACCTAAAAAAAACAATAATGCATTATGTTGTATGGTATTGGGGGGACACCCTAGTTATATTTCGAGAATTGACTACACTGAGTTTTGTCAATTCTTATCAAAAAGGGGAGAGAAACAAAAAGGTAGACTTCTTTTGAGCATATGGGCCCCTTAATGATGTTTGGAATGATCACACCGAATGTAGGCCATCGACACTCTTGGGAGTGAAGCTGCCACTCTAAGTACAACCTTAATCAAACAAACTAAACATTAGAGGTAACTAGCGCCATCTCGTCAAGTAATTCCAAACCAACCAATCTTAGTATCGACAGGTTAAGATGGTAATGTGCGCCATGTAGGTGTATTATGTTGCTTACACAACACACTTAGTGAAAACTGGCTTCCCATTAGTTCACGGATATGTGATTTTCGAATGAGCTCTTTTGTCAATTCCAAGTAGATGATGTGCAGCAAGACTGAAAACGTGATTTTAAAAGGGAAACGCAGTTTTTTCACTCAAATTTTAACTTTGGGTGAAATTTTAAAAAGGATGAAACATTTGTAATCTTTTTTTTGGGGGGCTCGGGGTTTTCTATTTATTTGGAGACCTCATAATTTGAAGCAATCAATCTTAGTAGTCTTACCTCCCAAAGGTTTTTTTTTAAAATTTTTTTTAAAGGGGGCCCCTTTTCCCCCCAAAAAAAATCTACCCCCTTTTTTTATATATATATATATATATATATATATATATATATATATATATATATATATATATATATATATATATATATATATATATATATATATATATATATATATATATATATATATATATATATAAAAAGGGTGTTCCAAAAAACTTAAGGAAGTTATTTATTAAAATGTACCCCCAAAAACTGTGAGGCAATTTTTTTCACCACTCTGTATAATATTGAGGTAAACTATTATATGATAGTTAACCCTAAGCTAAGCAGTAAATATAATTATGAGCAGCTCGTTATATGTTACAGGGTGTAAATAATTTTTGTTCAGACGTTTCTGCTGATTTTATTAAAAAAAAAATAATAATAAAACCGCTCTTAATCACGAAATTATACCTGATACTAAAATTCTAAAAACTGCATTAAATCAACAGAAAAAGAAATTTCTGAAAATTATCTATATTAAAAAAAAATGATAACTCTATAAATGACAATTCTGACATAAAAAAACTTAGTAAAATTTATTATAACCTTATCAAATAATGAATAAAAAATATATTTTTTTATCTTTTATAAAGTATTGATATTAAAATAAAAAATAATATAACCTAAACACTATAAAACATACATTTTCATCGGAAAAAAAAAATGTAAACAGACCAACAAAAATTCAAACAATTTATAAGTAGTAACATGAGCCAAAGGGCAAATCCAACAAACTTACAGACTAGAATTGACGCAACGCCAATTTGTGGACAAGGTGTTTTGGTATAGTAATTTATTTGTTTTTGTTTTAGAAAAATGTATACAAATTACCATATCTCAAAAATCAAAACGAAAAAATTATCTTGGAAATGTAGTAAAAATATTTAAAAAATTGGTTTTTGTGTTTAATATAGACAACATCGTATTAAATAAAAAAATTTATTGATAGACGGTTTTTAAAAATTTTAATCGTTGGCCGATGCGTTTTGTTTTTTCAAAAAAAATTTCCCCCATCCCCCTTTTTTTTTTTATTAAAAACCACAAAAAGGGGGTTGTCCTCATTTTATTCAAGATCACGTTAAAAAACTTGTTTTTCCCCTGTAATTAAAAGTTATTTATTAAAAATAATTTCAAATGGGAAGTAAATAAAAAAAAAATTTCATTTATATCTGGGAAAAACCTTCTTTAAATAAATGAAATAAAAATTTTTTTTAAAAATTTTTTTTGATTTGACAATCCCGAACATCAGGGGTTAGTTTAAATTGTTTTTTTAGGGAAACCCAAAAAACCCAAGAAAAAAAAGAATACAAAAAAAGATTCTAAAGGGTTTTTATCAAGTATATATATCTATATATATATATATATATATATCTTTTTTTTTATATATATATATATATATATATATATATATATATATATATATATAATATATATATAGAAAAAAATATATATATATATATATATATATATATATATATATATATATATATATATATATATATATATATATATATATATATATATATATATATTGGGGGGGGCGGCCGACCAAAAAAAAAAAGGTATATACCTTTGTTGTTTAACTGGGGGGAAAAACCCCCCCCCCTTTTTTTTTTTAGGCATGGGTTTTTCCCAAAACATCCTAACCAGTATGGGAAAAGAAGCAGTTAGGTTTTTTAAATCATGGGCAAATAAGAACAACAAGTTGGCAAATGTCAAAAACAGAAGAATTTTTTTATTAAAATGTAGAAAAAAAGGTATAACTCCAAACATGTTAGTAATGGAAAAAAACATCCAAAACCTACTGACTTTTAACGATGGCAGAACAAAGGGCAGAACACAATGACTTTTTTTAACAGACCTGAAGAAGGAAATAAATATTTTTTAAAACTCGTTAAACTAAGAAGTGTTTCACTTTAATTAGCCCTCTCCCGGACCGATACCCCAAAAAATTTATTATTTTTTTTTTATATATATATATATATATATATATATATATATATATATATATATATATATATATATATATATATATATATATATATATATAATATATATATATATATATATATATATATATATATATATATATATATATATATATATATATATATATATATATATATATATATATATATATATATATATATATATATATATATATACAGTAAAACGCACCGTACTGCGAACATAGGAGGCTCCCGGATGATTTTGGATGTAC
>JAHBCN010013094.1:0-25146 GCA_019359885.1 Listronotus oregonensis
TGCGAATGGAGGATATGTTCAGCATTTGTCATTTAGACACCTGTAATTAAAATTTAATAATCTTTCTTTTTTGTTAAAACAGTTGAAGCAGTTGTTTCCATTTCTAAATGAATTAAAAAACAAAAATAATTGTATCGTACGGTTGAATTTCGATTTCCATAGGCTTCCCAACGAGCTCTTAGAAAACATATGTTTTCTTTGAAAAAAATTTGATGTGGCAGGCGGTTAAGAAAAATGTATTTTTATAAAACCTAAAAATCGCTAAAAGTCATAATCATTATCGCATTTTAGGTTTTCTTAAAAAATACTCCCCAAAAAAACTATAAAATTTAGGCTTCTGGCCATCCGACGTATATGTCTTTATTGTTATGGTCTTGAAAAGAAATAACATACAGGGGGGCCCCCATATTTTGACCCATTTTAATCGAGAATAACTTTGGAACAAATAAAGATATCAAGATGCGGTTTTTGCAGATGTTATATTTTTTTAAAGTTTATTCTCGTACCTTCACGATTTTATTGTGACATTCCATTAGCTCAAAAACAAAATGGCCGATTTTCCATTATGGGACCATGTTATTTTAAATGGAACACCCTGTATATGTTTCTATATTTTCAAAATTTAATCTTTCCTTTTTAAAAAAATGTAAACAAGCTATGGTTATCTCAAAAAACAACGTATTTATTGACCTTCGAAAAATTGACTCATGTCGACCAACAATATTATTTAACAATTAAAATTTGCTTCATATGTTAAAAAAAAAAAAGGATCGCCAAAGGTTTACGTTATTCACAAAATAATAGTTACAATAAGGTTACATTACTTTAAAACTACTGTAAATGTTGAAATCCCTTTTCGCCGACTTCGACGCACTTATTTAAATTAAAAAAAACTTAAAAACTATTGACTAAAAATTCTTCAGAAATATTTTTATTATGTTTGGGATATTAATTTTAAATTGCTCAAATTTTGGGGAAGTGGACTATAACACTTTCTTTAAATACCCCCACAAAAAAAAATCGGGAACAGTCAAATCTGGTGAACGAGGGGGCCCGGGAAATAGGCCTCCTCTTCCAATCCCCCGGTTTCCAAAAACGTTGGTCAGTGAATCTTTGGTAATGTTAGCATAATGTGGTGTAGCCCATTTTGTTGAAAATAGACGAAATTCAATAGTTTTTTTTCTTGCAATTGGGGATAAAAAATATTTCCAGCATATCAACGTAAGCCCAAAGAGGTTACAGTTGGTTCATGAAAAAAATGGCCCATAAATTTTTTGCTTTGACATACCACACCAGACTGTGACTTTTGGGAATCTCTAACGTGTTCGTTATATTGTCGAGGATTTTCTGTTGCCCAAAACCTGCAGTTATGCTTATTTACTTTTCCATTGAGGTGAAATGTGGCTTGCGACATTATTAGTCTACCCAAAAAAAATGTCTATTGTTCCTTACTAAATTTTGAATTTCTGGTTAAATTCCACCCTTGGTGGAAAATCAGTATCTTTTATTTCTTGTAACATTTGAATTTTGTTGGCTTTAATTTAAGTTTTTTTTTTTCATGATTTCTTGTACTGTAGTTTTAGGAATATGGACTGAACGAGATTTTTCTTGTTGACAATTTTGGGATCTTCGTGATTATCTCCAAATTTGTAACGTTTTATTTCGCAAATTCTATTGTTTACTAATTTCTTTTTACGGGCTAAAGATCCTGTACTCCAGAATTTTCTGTACCAGATTTTAATTAATTTTTTGGGGGTGGGCTTTATTAAACATGTTTTTAAATCTTCGCGGGGTTTTTTTTTTACTGTTTGGGGTTTTGGCAAACATAATAACACATTTTCCTTTTTCGCTTAACGAGAACATTTTGCGCTTCCTAATTAAAATAACTTGTCAAAAATGACCAACAATGGCTGACAATGAGGCTTGTTGCTGTTATGGAAACGAGATAACTTTGTTTCCACAGGCGACTTTTCAAAAATCCTTTTTAAAAAAATATTCCTATTCGACATACAGTCAATTCTTTGGGGGTCAATAAATGCGTTATGTTTTAAGATAACCATAGCTTGTGTTACATTTTCTTAAAGGGGAAAATTAAATTTTAAAAAAAATTTAAACATATACCATTTAAAATAAAAAATTCTCCTATATCGGAAAATCGGCCATTTTGTTTTTGAGCTAATGGAATGTCACACAAAAATGGTAAAGATACGAGAATAAACTTTAAAGAAATATAAGTATATTTGCGAAAACCGCATCTTGATATCTTTATTTGTTCAAAAGTTATTCGCGATCAAAATGGGTCAAAATATGGACGGCCACCCTGTATTAGGATTCCCATAAAAAAATTTTTAAAGCGTTTTAAATCTTATGTTAGCAAAAACAAAATTAAGATAATATTAATTGGCATTAAATTTATGTTAAACAATCCATGAAGGTTTAGAGTTTAAGTACTAATGGATCAAGGGTGTCAAAAGTAAACTAAGAGGCAGTTTATTAATACGGGACATAAAGCTTTGAAAGAAAAGGGAATATTTCTGCAAGTAGTAGATTCCGTATTTTAAAAAATCTGAGAAAAGAAGCGGGAAACCCAAATATGAATTTTAAAGTTTTTTTAGATGGACAGTAAATGATGCATGAGCGTAGCACTTTGTGTTGGCTAATTATTTCGAAAGGTTAGAAATAGTGATGGGCCGACTTAGGCTCGCTCGAGTACTAACTCGAGCTACTTACATATTCGAAACATCGAGAACCCGGTAAGAAACGAAGCTACGTGTACGTGTTTTAAGACATGTAATAGTAAATAGTTTTTTACCGGCTTCTCGATGTTTTTTTTTATTTGGTACCGATCCTGCCTCTCGAAATTTGGTCAATAATTCAAGAACATATTTGTAAATATTTCTAATTTGATCTCATTCGTTAAACATTTGTGCTATGCTTATAGCCTAGCATTTTGGTTATTTCCAAAAAAAACAATCTAATAATTTCTATTTTCTCTTGTGCGGTATAAACCATGTTTATTTTACACACACGCAAATTAATTATATAGTTTTTTGTTTATTTTTAGTGAACAAAGCAAAATAATAGTACTGCATTACCGAAAAGAATCATTATCTCACATTAAGATAAAAGTAACTTTTTTCTCGAAAGTAGTAAGAATTTCTGAAATTAATTCATGAAGTATTCAGGCTATTTTAAAAACCCGTGATTTTCACTCTTATAAAATTAAACTGGTTCAAGAAATAAATAAAGATGACTTTGATCAACTACTAGAGTTCTGTGAAATATTAAGCGAAAGAGCACATAATAATGCAAAATTTTTATCTAACATCTGTTTCTTCTAAATAAGATAAACTAAGTATATCCGTTAGAAAAAATAAAACACTTTTAAAACGAGGCGCTGCTGGGTTCCTCTTTCCTTTTTAGATTTTAGGAGTGGAATGCACCCTTGCCAAGTAGGGGTCACGCAGCGTAAAAATATATTTTTTTTTTAAATCAAAAATCTGTTTGTTAAACACTTTTTTTGCGTAAGAGCTCTTATCGAATGTGTATTTTAGAAATAGGTGTGTATAAAAAGTGTAAAATGGTGTCATATTCCAAGAATCAATTTCTACCCAACTCTGATATTTACAAAATAATGTATTAGTTATTATTATTATCTACTTATATTAAGACATACTAATAAAAAGTTAATTCTTAAGATATAGCGCCCTCAATTATTTTTTTTAAATTAACACTGATAAGATAATTACAGAAATTATTGGAAGTAACCACCTTAACCCTTACAGGCACACTTCCGCCCGCCTCCGTTTCAAACGCGGCAACTATTCGCTCTTGCAATTCTTTTAAATTGTTAACAGGAGTTGTATAAACTAGACTTTTAAGGTGACCTCCATAAAAATAAATCTAAACTATTGCGGTCGAGGGCTGGCCATTTTTGAGTTCCTCGGCGACCTATCCAACTATCAGGAGAAACGGTATTTAAATGATCTCAAACAACTGCACTAAAATAAGCAGGAGCTTCATTGTGCATGTACTATATTGGATTCCTTAACGCAACTGGCACGTCTTCAAGCAACCCAGGTAGTTCTCAGACAAAATGTAAGTAGGACTGTCCATCAAGGCGAAGCAGAAAAAAATGGCCCTATTAAATAATTATCAACAATTCCTTTTCAAACATTAATCAAAAATCGTGTTAAGAATTGGTTTTGAGTATTGCATGAGGCTTTTCTTCCGCCTACAGGTGATTTTTATGAAAACTTTAAATGGCATTCCTGGAAAAGTTTTCTTCGTCTTTGAACATAATTTGCGACTAAAAATGCAGATTTTTCGTAGTTTTCTGAAGGTACCACTGAGAAAAGTTCACACGCTGTAGAAAATCTCTGGAAAGTAATGCATGTTCTCTTTGAATATGATATGGATAAAATAAAAAATCAACCAATATTCGCCAACCAATTCAATGACAAATATTTAAAGCGCTGGCAATCTTTCTAGTAGTTGTCTGAGGGTGTTCGTGATTTTTTGTAATTTCTTGTTTTTTCTGTTTCGGGTGTTTTGACAGTGTAAGGTCTACCCTCCGAAGTATGTTTCCTCATAAATAAGTCCGGCTTCTAATACATTGCCGTCTGCGACACCATATACGTAATGCATTGTCAACATTTCCGAATTTGTATAACTCAACATTAACTATATTTACTGAGATAGGTACTCCAAAAAGCAACGAAAAAATTAAATAAACTAAATGGCAGACTGAAATTTGAAGAAATCAAAAGCAATTATATTTTTTACTGTATACGCCCAAATCCTTGTATGCATACTTTTAGCGGATAATCGCATTTTAGTGGAATTTTTTATTTTTATCTGCCCGAATCTACGCAGTATTGCCATTTTGATTGGGTAAATGCTTATAATTATTAGGTTTTCAATTATTATAATTTAACATTAATTTTTTTGTTGGATTAAACTTTTTATGTGAACAAAAAAGGGAAAATTATGTAACTCAGCGTCATATAATAATATGAAATATAAATATAGAGTTGTTCAAAATTACTACATAAATTTAAACTTTCTTTAAAAGGATGAAAAAACCAAATTTATTGTTTGAATAAACAAAGGAAGTCTAGGTATTGGTTGGAAAAGAAAAAATTGGGTGGCTAGCTTAAAGAGACACAAGGAAAGTGCTAAAAATATTTTTAAAATATTAACAATGATATAAATTAAATTGCATGGTTTATATATTTTGTTAACAATAAAGCAGACTTTTGATCCTATACAGTCACACAAGCTACCGTCGGACAATAGCTTCCAAATAAATAAGGTTAGGAATGTCGTCCACATAGTAATTATACTAGTTGTAACAGTCTTTGTAAAAAAATATTTTCGAGTATACGGGGTGGCCCAAGTAAGCTTAACGATATAAAAATATTTTTTTTAAATAAGACACCTTGTATTTTTATGCATATTTCGGTTCATTTTAGTGTATTTTTGAAAAATGAATACCAAAAGTAAAAATTCTTGCGAATAAGAAAAAAATATTTTAAAAACTATGTTGTTTCTCCAAAGCTAAAAAATATATTTTAGTTAAAAAAAATTTCATAGTAGGTGAGTTTCCTTATTTCGAGATCATATTAGGCAGATGTTTTAAATTTTTTTTGTTTAAGTTTCCGTAAATTAATGTGATGCTAATTAAGAATCTTAGGTAAAAATTTGGAAGTTTAAAATAAAAGGTTTCAAATGGCGGATTTTGGCATTTATAAACCAATTTTCCTCAGATTCGGAATATAAGGATTTTGAAGGGACTAGGCCGAAATTTGAAAATTAAGAATCTTGGGTGAAACTTTGCAAATTTGAAATGGCTTATTCAAAATGCCAGATTTTGGCATTTGTCTCAAATAAGAAATATAAGGAATTGATTCCTTTTTGGAATCGAACCCTTCCAAAAAGGAATCGATTCCTGGATTCGATTCCTACTCAGCTCTGGTATGAAGTAGGTAGATAGGTTTAAAGTGAGTGGGTATAACACCCTTCAACCGCGACCGATCGGTCTATTGTGGCATAAAGTAAGTCGAAAAAGGTCTAAAGATATTGTAAATCTATTTTTATTTTATGATTTTTGTACAGGATATCCAAAAGGAAATACTTGAAACATATTTTTCCTACGTTTTTTAAATGGAACCCTCCGTATATATTTCAACCATTTAATGTAGATTTTTTTTAATTATAGCAATTAAACTCAAATTCTCAACCGGTTTCTAGGTATCTACAAAAAACCTTTATTTTGCGTTCCAAAGTAATTTTTTATTAACAGCCCGCATAGGCGGGTATGAAAAACATGTTTTTATTATTATAAAAAAATAACTTTCCTCTAGCATTTGGAGTGCAGAGTAAATTTAGCGTTATTGTTGTTAAAGATTCCTTCAGAATGCAAACATTTTTTAGTCTTTTTTTTTAACATCACATAAATAAACTCGTAAATAATTAAACAAAACATAACAGAATTTTGTAAAAACAATTAAATTAGTAACATGTTGGCATTTTGTTGTAAACACATATTTTTAACCTGTTGGTTAGGAACCTGTTCACATTTTGTAACATTAGGGAAGTTAACTGTGGCTTCTCTAAGTCTTTCCCGCATGTTTGCTGCTGCAGTTAAGGGTGTTCTGTAGACCTGATCTTAACTGTATCCCCATAGGAAAAAATCAGATTTTGTTAAATCTGATGCTCTTGCGAGCCACAAAATAGGTCCTTGTCTTTCCCCTTAGTAGCTTGGAAACTTTTTATCCATAGTACGTCGAATTCCAATGCTTAAATTAGCAGGCTAATTGGAACCTTCTTAAGCCCAGATAGTATATTTTTTCGAAGATTATGAAGATTTGTTATAATTTTTTTTTAATAATATAATTGTAGGAAAGATGACATGCACAAGATGTTACCAAGTATAAAACGATCACGCAAATAATAAATAACATTGTCATGCCTACAAATAGCTGTGTTTTCTACATCCGAGCAGTCTAGAGATTTTGTTAATAAACTGTTGCAAAAACATATCTTGCAGCCTGAAAGCTGTTTTTTCTATAGCAACAAGTGCGCAAAGATTCCTTCTAAAGTTTTTAAAAAATTAATATAAATGTAAATTTAAACAGTAAATTTTCCTTTTAGTCGTGACAACGCCGCCTTGATAAATTAAACTTATGCCTAAAAATTTTTTTACCCATTTTAAAATAACTAATCAAACAAAGTACCGTTGCGTCGGCATGATTTCGTAAATTCGTGTTGACATAGCGTATCCAATAAAGTCTCAAGATTTCGCTCGCCAAAAAAACAAGCGCATGAAATTAAAGAAAGAAGGAGGGGTCGGATGGCAAGGTCTGTGCGTCGGGAGACCGGGGACAGGCAGTACAATTACATGTAAGCTGGGAGTCGGCTCGTAACTGGAAAGTTCTCTGATTTCTTTCAAATTTTTCGGGAAATCCGCCGAAAATGGTCTTCTACTCAAATAATTGATGGAAATGTCAGTTTTCCATGGTAGTGATTTATACTACTTTCTTCGTGTTAGTTCAAGGAATTTGAGCAGCACATCTTTTTCCGTAAACAATTTTAATTGGTGTACGAAAATTGGTGTACAATTTTTTGTACAAAAATGTTCATCTCTCTCAGCTACTAGAGCTAAATTAAATGTTTTTCGGTGTCAATGTTAGATTGACATATTCTACGCAAAGTTTAAGGGTAATTTGTAGTTAAAGAGATTAAAAAGAACAGAACAGGCCTCTAAGTGAAAGTGTTGTAAGAAAGAGCGAATAGTGAATGGATTTGTAAGTGAGTAGCTGCTGAAAAAGGTAAAAGACAATTTAATTGATGAGATAGGCGATCAATAATCCATACCCAGTGTCACAGAAGTGGCAAGTGACGCCGGGTGTCCTAAAAACTGTAAAGAATTTCTAAATTCGACTTTGAACTTGCTAATTTTTATAGTGAAAAAAAATCTTTAATAATTGTGTCTATAGATTTACGCCTCATAAAATCCGGAAGGCGTGTACGGGTATCTAGTGAAATTTAAATACATTTCTTGCTAATTAAAAGTGATTTCTCCGCTTATTTAAACAAATTTTGTAACTTTTCTCTCACATTTTTGTTAGTTAAATTAGGCTTCGATAAAGTTGTGAATAGATAATATTGTCTAAAGACAATAAGTTATGTTAAAATCTTTCTAACCTCTTGACAAATTAATCATGGCTAGCAGTGACAAGTAAGAGTAAGAGTAAGAGTAATTTTAAATATTTCTTCGTGCTTTGAGAATTTTATATATTTTTTCTCTTTTTATGAACCTGTGTAATTCTAAATGTTGAATTGGGTTGGTCATACGTCCATTGACGTATCAAAAAAAATTGTAAAGTTTTAATGCATGTCATTTATTATAAATAAAACTTGTGTATATTTACTTAATTCGTAGAGTCTCATTTAGCAATCGTCAATATACAGAGCATCAAAACCTTAATTTGCACCTATTGGGTTGCAGTTCATATTTAGCCGATACCAGAGTTTGTTAGCAAGTACTTATGGTGCTAAGGCGTAAAGAATTACGTTTCTCATTCATAAACATTTACTGATTTTTTTTAAATTTTATTTTGAACACCCTGTATAATGAGTTATTAAAATATTCTAAAAATCTGGTAAAGAAGGTTCTTTTAAACAATAAATCCAGCTCAAATTAAATAATAAAGGCTTTCTTATAGTAAAAATTGATAATTATTTTAGGGAATGCAAAAATGGTTTTTGACGTAAAAACCTAAATATGTTGAAAACGCTCCGATTTAGGATATGACAAAATACATGAAATCTGCCTGAAATCCTGTGTAGAATCTTAGAATAAAATATTTAAACAGAAACTGCCATGCCACCAACTTGAAAATATATTTGCCGCATTGTCCCCATTAACATTAGTATAACTTTTAATTTTCAAAATTTTTCAAAGGCTTCTTTTGGAAAAATTGATCACAGTATTTCGTCGCGGGACGACCGTTCTTTTTCTGTAAAACATTATTGACGTATAAATACGTTAAAAAATTTAATACATAGACTATTCTGTTTGGATGGTAGGCTAATTTTTTAAAACATTATAACTATGACATAAAAGTTACTTTATTTTTTAAACCAGGATTCAGCTATGTAGGTACGTTATTTAACAAAATCTTTAACAAAAAAAGACAAAAACACAATAACGGCAACGTTATTGTAAAAGTGTTTAATTATTTGGAAAAGTTAAAGACCTATAGTGTATACTATATTTTTCTTGAAACTAGAAAATTGAATTGTGCTGGGACTTAATAGATGATAAATATGCTACGACTGAAATTCATCCATGTCACCATGGATCAGACAGGCGGATCTGATCCAAGAAAAACTGGTGGACAGGATGGACAACACTCCCAGTGGAAGTGGCAACTCCATTCAATTCACCAGAAGTACCTTTAGTGGAGGAGTCCTATGGATGACCTGCCAGAACGAGGCAACCTAAAGGTGGCTTAAAACGAGAGTGCCAACCCTGGAAGGACTCCGGGAGGGGGCGGATTTCACAGTTGCCAAATCCAAAGACCTCCCAAAAAGGACAAAAGTCCTTGTGTTCATTCCGGGGCAAGAGGAACCAGAAGAGGCAGTAAGACCACGCCTGGGGAGACAAAACCCCGGGCTCAGAGTGGGGGGATGGCTTCTTCTAAGTAAGAAAGTAGAAAAGGAGGGAGTAATCTGGGCCTTTTCCATCGACAAGGCCTCATACCAGGCCTTGAAAGAAAAACAATTCCGAGCATTTTACAAGCTCGGAATTGTCACATTGCGTTCCATAGGCCGCTCCGATGCCAGGGCGGAAAATCAGGGTACTGCAAGCCAACCTGCAGCATAGCAAGGTAGCAACAGCAGTCCTTGCTATGAGAAACTTCGACGTGGCCCTCAAACAAGAACCCTGGGTCTACGGAGGAAAGGTAAGAGGTTTAGGGGACGTGGGTGGCGAACTTATATACAGTAGAACATCCGACGTCCCCAGAACATGCATAATAGTCAAAAACGACATCAAGATACTACCACTAACTAATTTTTGTTTCAGAGATCTGGTAGCTATTCAAATTGGGTTAGGGGATAGGGTCATGCCGAAGGAAATAATTTTCGGATCGGAATATCTGCCCTATGATGACCCTGACCTACCACCAACCAAGGAGATGGAAGACCTGGTAAGAAGCTGCAGAGGAAATGGATCGCGGCTTATCCTAGGATGCGATGCAAATACACACCACATTCCCTGGGGAAGCACGGACACAAACCTAAGAGGTGAGTCGTTATTACAATTTATTATGGCAAAAAAATTGAACATATTATATGTAAATAGTAGCCAAAAGAGGTACTAGATATAACACTAGCTACAACTTACGTTGACAGCAATGTTATCAACTGGCATGTATCTGAGGAGGTAAGTGCTCAGATCACAGACACATAAACTTCACGATAGGGGACATGAACCTATAGAAGAAACATATCGCAACCCTCAAAAACGGACTGAAAAGCCTTTAAGGCAGACCTGGAATTTACACTGAGAGGGACAAAACGAAAAATTAACAATAGATACCACCTAGAAATAATGACGGATCAAATATAGGACACCATTATTTATGCGTACAATGAGAACTGCCCGCTGGTGATAAGAAAGTACTCGGGAAATGTGCCCTGGTGGAACAAAGAACTCACCAAACTGAAAAAGAGGGCAAGGAGGGAATACAACAGGGCAACATCGGATAGGGAATCATATAAGAAGGCCTTTATCGAATATAACAAAGCTTTGAGGAAAGTTAGAGAGATTCTGAAACTCATGAGGCAGCCAGACTCCATAAAATTATTTTGAAAGAACCTCAATCACAAATATTTACTCTAAAGAAACCCACAGGGGGTCACACAATAACGGCAAATGAGTCCATAAGATAATTACTCAGAGTACACTTTCCGGAATTCAAAATAACCAACATGTCTCTGGTTGCAAAAGTTGAGATCTAGGAAACCCAGGTTACTGCTCCAGAGAGGACTGGCAGGTAGCAAAATCAATGATAAACGAATACAAAATTAAACGGACCATAAACTCATTTGAACCGTATAAATCGCCTGCAACAGATGGCATTTATCCAGTAATGCTCCAGAAAGGACAAAAGCTTTTAATACATAGACTGTGTCTACTTTTAAGAGGCAGCCTAGCTCTGGGCTATATACCAACAACCTGGAGACTAATCAAAGTAGCATTGATCCCCAAACCTGGGAAAACCAAACAGGATGGATCAGACCAATAAGTCCGATGTCGTTCGTGCTAAAGATCCTAGTAAAGTTGCTGGATAGGCACATTAGGGAGAACGCCGTTACGAACAAACCTCTATACAAGGATATACATGCATACACAGCACAGCACAGCAGGTAAGTCCACAGAAACAGCATTATATAAACTTGTGGAAAAGGCCGAATATGCTCTCAAATACATGGAGGTACTAATGTCTGCCTTCCTAGATGTAGAAGGAGGGAAGCACGTCCCTTACATCTATCTTAAACGCGTCGAGGAGCAGAGGGATCGACGCAACGAGCTGCAGGTGGATAGAATACATGCTTAAAACAGATCAGTGTATACTTTAAAACTTTTGTAGCTCGGGTTAAGCGAGGATGTCTGCAAGGGGGAGTTCTGTCCCCACTACTATGGAACCTTGTCATGGACGACTTACTAAATGTCCTTTAACTGGAAGGGATACGCAGATGATCTCGTCATTATGGCCCAAGGAAACTGTTACACTGTTAGGGATACAATGTACCAGGGCCTAAACGCAGTCACCAAATGGACAAGAAAGGAGGGACTAAACATAAACCCCTCCAAATCAGCCATAGTTGACTCCACCAAAAGAGGAAATCTAGAGGGCCTAGGACCTCTGAACCTACGAGGTAACGCATTCAAGATTGTGGGGGAGGTTTAATATTTGGGTGTCATCCTAGACTCTAAGCTTACCTGGAACCAACATCTTCAGAAAATAAGAAAGAAAGCGGAGATGACTTTTATGTTAATCAGACGCACTCATGGGAAAACATAGGGCCTTAAGCCAAACATGGTTTATTGGTTATACACCAGGGTGGTAAGGCCTATGATAACATACGCATTACTGGTATGGTGGACAAAAATGTGACAAAGAACTGCTGTTACAGAACTGGCCAAGGTACAAAGACTTGCTTGCTTAGCTATAACAGAAGCAATTAAAACAATCCCAACAGCAGCCATGAAGTGTCTTTCACCACTAAACCTCATAGTGATGGGAGAGGCAAGAATGAGCTACTTCCGACTGCCACAGAAACCAACTGGTGTCACAACAACATAAAAAGTCAGGTTGGTGGCAACATCCTGGACGAGAAAACAGACCAGATGATTCCTGAGTACTCATTTAACAAAAACCCGATCTCCCATTAGACATTATCTGGTATACGGATGGTTACAAAACCAAGAAGGAAATTGAAGCGGGCGTGTACAGTGAAATGAGGAATTCACAATTCTCCATTCCACTAGGAATGCACAGTTCTGTATTTCAAACGGAAATATATGCTTTACTGCACTGTGCAAAAGAAAATAACAAAAGGGATAATTAAAAGAAGCGGATCTGCATAATAACAGACAGCCAAGCGTCACTGGGGGTACTAGTAAACCCCAAGGTAACGTCCAAGCAACAGAGCAACTCTCTTGTGGGTACCAGGACATTCGGGAATAGAAGGCAACGAAAAAGCGGATGAGCTAGCAAGAAATGGATCATCTAGACCATACTTTGGGCCAGAACCTGCCCTTGGAGTGACCAAAACCACAGCACGAGAGCAAACCAGGGAATGGATTCGAAACAAACCCGAGGAATACTGGGAAAACCTCAGTAGAATTAGACATGGAAAAAGCTTCATAAGGGGCCCATCCAGAAGAACTTCGCATAACAGTAGGATTGCTAACAGGGCTTGATAAACTAAGAGGACACCTACACAAGATAGGCTCATACAATAGGGACCCAAGTTGCAGAATGTGCGACGAGGGAGAAGAAACAGCCTACCATATCCTGTTCGAATGTGAAGCATTAAATCACAAAAGACAGGCATTATTTGGGCAACCAGAAATGAGCCCACAGTAATATATCAACCAACCAGTCTCGGGGTTATACAGACTTGTAGAAGGAACAAGACTAATGGGAGGATTAGTATGAAAGATAATGGGAGATTAGGGACAAAAAGCCCAAGAGGCTGCACTGCCTCCGGTAGTGAATCAAGACGGTTCCCAGAGAAGAAGAAGAAGACCATAGTACATATATTAAATTTCTTTATGACATCTAATTGCCAAGAAATTGGACCTTAAAAAAGTAATTAAAAATTTTGCGAAGTTGAAAGTTCGCAAAAAGGTTTTTTGGTAGTTATTTTTAAGTTGTTAATATGCATGTGTGTTTTTTGTTTTTTAAATAAAAAGCAATGTTTTTAAATTGTGTGTATATGGAATTGTATTTAATTTTTAACTTAATTTAATACCCCTCTCACCTTTCATTCCAAATAAATTTTTAGGGCCAAATTTTTTATTTTTGCCCACTATGGCCGAAAGGCTAGAGCGGGCCCTGGGTACTCCAGTATTAACTTGGCGACACCGAAAGGAGTAACCATACAAAGGCAATCTCTTAATTTGGTAAATAAAATAAAAAGATTTAACTGCCCTATAATGTTTCATTAGATTCTTAATTGTTGGTTCGTAAATAAACTTTTTTTAGCAACAAAGTATAAAATTATTTTTACCTTTTGCAATTATTCGTCACCTGTACAAAAACTGACTTTTAAATATCTAAAACTCACAAATCACAATTACGCAACAAATACGTGATGAGGAATATTTGTTGGCAAAATTCATACAAACGGAGGTCGCGGTCGTTAAAATAAAAACTGTAATTAATTAAAAAATTGTTACTTATTTATAAATTGCATGCAGTTCATGACTAGTATTTTCTTTTTAATGCATTGATATTAATTTCTTTCTGATTGTTTGGTTTGAGTAATGTACGAAAGCAAAACAGAGTGTCCCATATAATCTACAGGAATGTCATAAACCATAAAAGGTGACTCTGCTATAATATTATAATAAAAATATTACTTTTAATGATAACCAAGTAGATAAGAATGACATATACAGGATGGTCAATAAACCCACAATAAAATAATATATATAAGTTTATTTGTCGTATCTTGTATAAAAAGTGTATTTGTTTGCTAATTTTGGGGCACTGTATACAAAAAATGACAATAAAGTTAAAAACTTATAGTTAGGTAAAAAAAATTGTGCAGTAAGATGGATCGAGATGCGGTTTTTGCATTCGATTCGTGAGAGTTGCTAGCAAGCAAGAAAAATGAAAATTGTATCGGTACATAAGAAAAATGCAGTAAGTAAGTATGGTCCAGGGAAGAAAGAAAATAAATCGGAAATTTTTAAGGCCAGCAGATATGAATGGTCGCTGAACACGAATATGACATTGACAAGGGCCCGCGGTGTACCTGGGGCACGCTAAGAATAATATAAATTCCGTCTTCAGAAGTTTTATTACAAATCCTCTTAATATCAGCCAATTTTCTTAACTCGGGGAATTTTTGTGGTCGCTGAACACGAATGTGACATTGGTAATGGCCTGCAAAGTACCCGGTGCGCCTAATCTCATGTGGATGCAGAAAACATGGGTTGATCTGAAATTTAGCTTGCGAAAATTGTGGTGGCACAGACTGCACAAACATTGACTTTTATAGTAGAAAAGAAATATTTTTCGCTGAAAAAAAAGTGGAGAATAAAGAAGAAAAAGAAGAAGTAGAAGAAACCAGTGAAAATCATAAATAAACTATTTTTTATTATGTAATAAGCTTTCAAAAAATTTATACACTTTTTACACATTTATATACTAAAATATTATCAGAAAACAATTTTATAAATAAATACCATAATTAGCATAAATTATAATTTTTTATTTTGAACAAATTACAACAAAATTCCAGAAGATGACATTGATATCAATCTATTCGGACACCGGGTACCTCAAAGACCATGTTCTGGTACCGGGTACTAGAATACGACGTTTACACGTCGTTTCGCTAACACAGGAAAACCCTCCTAATAAAGAAATAGGGCTGAGATTAGGAGCATTTGTCATAAAACTCCAGAAGACGACGTTTACACCATACTTAGCGCGCACCGGATACTCCGCAGGCCATTGTCAATGTCATGTTTGTATTTAGCAACAACAAAAACCCACCGAGTAACAAAATTGGGCTGTTATTGGAGGGGACGTCGTAAAACTCCAGAAGACTACGTTTACATCATCCATAGCGCGCACCGGGTACTTTGCAGGCCCTTGTCAATGCCATATTTGTGTTTAGCGACCACAAAAACTCCCCAAGTCAAAAAATTGGGCTAACATTAGAAGAAAATGTCGTAAAACTCCAAAAGACGACATTTACACCATCCTTAGCTCGCAGCAGGTACTTCGCAGGTCCTTGTCAATGTCATATTCGTCTTCAGCGACCAGGAAAACCTTTCAAATAAAGAAATTGGGCTGAGATTAGGAGGATTTGTCGTAAAACTCAAGAAGACGACATTTATACTATACTTATTAGCACCAGGTACTCTGCAGGCCCTTGTCAATTTTATATTCGTGTTCAGCGACCACAAAAACCCAACGAGTAACAAAATTGGGCTGATATTGGGAGGAACTGTCGTAAAAATCCAGAAGACTACGTCTACACCATCCATAGCGCGCACCAGGTACTCCGCAGGCCCTTGCCAATGTCATATTCATGTTAAGCGACCTTGAAAACCCCCGAGTAACAAATTCAGGCTTATTTCCGTCTCATTACCTAGTTATACATTTTTTATGATTGCAAACATTAAAATGCATTTTAAAAATGCATTTTTCTAATGCACAAGTCCAGTTTTTCATTTTCCATTAATTTTTATTCACAAAGTTTGTAGACGTTTATATGATTTGAAACCAAAAACTGCATTCAAATCCATCTTACTGCACAAAAAAATCCATCGTGCATTACTTTGTTTCCTCGACTATCAAGAGTTTTTGTGGTAGCTGAAGATGAATATGACAGCGATAGTGGTCTCAGAGGTACCTAGTGACCAGGGTGATTGAATGCCACGTCATCTTCTGCAGTTTTGTGGAAATTTGTTATACAATTAGCCGGAACTCGTTACCCTGGATGTTTGTCAGGTCCTCGACGCGAATATCAAGACCGTGGTACCTACAAACCTACACATGTTTTGTTAAAAAAATATACCCAGATACTATATGAATTTTAATATTTCTTATTTAACGTTTTTAATTTCATTCATCTTTTTTTTCTTTGTCTACGGTTTCAGTTTATGACGAAAATATGCTTTCTGCAGAATATTTTTCATTATTTGTGTAATTAATGCCTGCACAATTTTTGCACACAAAGCTGCAGTTCAACCCATGTTTCCTGCATCTACATGAAGTTCCGCAGTCTGTTTTGCACCCACAAATAATACATTTCTTAACTGATATTTAATCAATGATACCGGCCAAATTAAATGAATAATAGGATAATTTTTTAAGATGTTTGATACAGCTTATGAAGATGACGGTAAATCCACGACTGTTAACGTGGTGATATAAGTGTGAAATGACCTTAAAAACTCCTTAGGGTAACGAGTTTCGGCTAATTTTATAACGAATTTCCACAAAACTCCAGGAGACGACATTGGTACCACCCACCTCCGATGTAATATTCGTGTTGAACAACCACAAAACCTGCGGCGTAGCGAGTTTTGGCTAATTTTATTACAATTTTCGATAAAACTCTAGAAGACGATGAAGCAATCAGTCACCATAGTTACTAGGTACCTCTGAGATCGCTGTCGATGTCATATTCATATTTAGCGACCCCAAAACCTCCGAGTAGCAAAATTTAACTTATTTTCGTCAATATTTTCCGAGTTATAGGTGGAGTCATTTTCTAACTTACTTTTAAAAATGCATTTCTTTTATGCACCGATGCAATTTTCATTTCTTCTGATCACATCACATAACCGCATCTTGATCTATCTTACTGCACTAAGTTTGGTGTTTTATTTCTTCCACTATTAGTTGCTATTTTCAAAAACAAGTTTTTTTATTTATTTTTTGCTGAAACATTTCTAATAAAAGTTCCAACAGTAGTCGGCAAGCATAAAAGCATTCCAGTTTTCTTGAGAGTTTTTCTTCATTATTGATATATTCTGATAGAAGCGTTCACCGTGCTGATCACATACGGTGAATATAGGAAATAGATCTTTAGAGACAAATTGCAACTTAATCTTGATACGATGACAGCATATTTTCCACACGAGTAACGTTAGTTTTTTCATTTCCCAAAAAACTAGCGACTACGAGGCAAAAGCTAATACAAACATTTTTTCAATATTTGTTATATATATTTGTTTTTTAGAATATTTCAAATCTGTGGTTCAACAAAAATACTTTCTTTAATTTTTGCAAGACTTAGCCTTGATAATTTTTGATGCAGGAACTAAAAAGCTGGACCATCTTTATTAAGTACTTCATCAAAGTTTTTTAGACCCAGTTTGATATGCATTGGTGGTAACAAAATCTTTTTCGAGTCTACCAATGTCATATGTGTACATTCTTTTGATCTGACTAATCAATTGTTGAACGGGCTAGTCTTGCCTCTGATAATTAAATGAATTTGCCCGACTATCCAATTTACACAAGAAACAACAACATTTGGTGTAGCCTGGAGGCAACCAGAGTAAAACTGCAGAATATTTAATTCATTATTTGTTACATTTCATATTTTCCTATGAATATTTCTGAAGTTCTAAATCTCCTACGAGGTTTATTTCTGACTGTACGGTTGGCGGCATGACTTGTTGGGTGTAATATCAGAGTCTTTTTATGTTGATGATATATTTTTGCTGTATTGCTATTATCTGAGTCGTAAGTGAATATTTTTGAGGGCTCTGCAATAAGAAGTTCGTAACTATGGGGCACAGGTCTCATGGCAGATGGCATTTTTAAATAATTGATAACCCACTTTTTCTTCTTGGATATACTTGTGCCTTGCCCAACATGAGGTGATATGCCTTTTGTATCAATGGGGTAATAAACCATTTCTGAGACGCATAACTCACCTCACCACAAACATAACAAAAGCGATCTGGATTGTTGACACACTTGTCCGATTCGACTCACTAACTTCGACTAACCTCTTCGCTATGTAGCTGCGCATATATCCAATACGTCTTCTAGATTGGTCTAGAGACATGGAAGTGGATTAACATGGGTCTTAATGTCATTTTAAGCCCAGGGGGCTTGGGACTTTGTATATGGGGGATCATCATCACCGCATAGGGGTGCATTAATGCACCTAACTTGGAAAAACGTAAATTGGGCAACGTCGCATCCCTCTATTTTATAACAGTACAAATAAACTAGAAAACTGGTAAAATTTTGTCGATTTTATTTTAGATACATTTTGGAGACTGTTTAGTGACATAAGTAAATATTTAAATGTGTGATTCTTTATAGAAAAGAAGTTTAGTTTGCTTTATATACTATGGTCCATAAATATTTCGTTACGAAAATACAAGGCATTAAAAAATATATTTTTGAAACCGCTTATCAGTGATTTTTTTTCTGGGAGCCGTCTTAATTTACTAGCGGAGGAAGCGCAGCCTCTTGGGCTTTTTGTGCCTAATCTTCCATCCCCCACTAGTCTTGTTCCCTCTACTAGTCTGTATAATCCCGAGACTGGTTGGTTGATATATTCCTGTGGGCTCATTTTTTGTTTCCCAAATAATGCCTGTCTTTTGTGATTTAATGCTTTACATTCCCCCTCATTGCACATTCTGTACCTTTGGTCCCCATTGTATGAGCCTATCTTGTGTTGGTGTCTTCTTAGGTTATCGTGCTCTGTTAGCAACTCTACTGTTATTCGAAGCCTTTTCTAACTTTGTGAGTAGTTCTCTCTTCAGGTTGGATGGGCTCTTTATGAAGCCCACAGGAGAGTTATCCTGTTGCGTTCTTCCAGGACTTCCAGTTCTTTTTGGCCTTCCCATGTTAGCTTGGACGTTATCTTAGGGTGTGTTATTATGCAGATCCGCTTGTTTTTATAAGCCCTCCTGTTGTTTTCTTTTGCGCAGTACAATAAAGCATATATTTTCGTTTGAAATACAGAACTGTGTGTTTCTAGTGGAACACACTGTACACGCCCGCTTCAGTTAACTGATCGATTTTGGATTTATCTGTATACCAGATGATGTCTCCAAACATGCTGAAAAGATCGGGTTGTTGCCATTCACTTTGATCTGGAATTTTTACCTCGAAGTTTTTGTTAAATGAGTATTGGGGAATCATCCGGTCTGTTCTCACGTCTACGATATTGTCACCAATCTGACTTTCATGTCGTTATGTCCCAAACTACCCTAGACACCAGTTGGTTTTTGTTGCAGTCGGAAGTAGCACATTTTTACCTTTCCTATTACTATGAGGTTAAGTCAAAGTGTACTTCTTAGTCAGATATACACTTTGAATTTCTATTCATTCTGAAATTTTAAACCTTTCGGGAGAAGATTGGGGGTTCTGAAGGGTTGCTGTGGTAAAATGTATGGACAATAGGCAAATTCTAAATTCATATTCGTTTTTGGCACACCAAAAAACGTAGGACAACATATTTACTTTCAATTTCCATTTATTATGAAATTTTGTCCCTTTGGGGGATTCTAGGAGGCTGCTGGGTGAAATATTTGGGTGACAGGTAAATTCTGATTTCAGATTAATTTTAAGCATACTATGAACGGCAGAATAAGTTATCTATTTTAAATTTTCATAGAATCTAGAAGTTTGACCTTTTGGGAGTGCTGGGGCAAAATCTGCGGGTCCAGCGGAATTCAGCGTTGAAAAATTCACGTCAAATACCCTGGATCACGGCTTTTCTTCTTTGTAAAGCCGTGTATTTGTTGGGCATACCTTTGTACATACTTATCACATTCCATATTGGCTGGTTTTTTGTTGATTTTAAAAATACAATTTTAAATTCTTTGAGGCTTTACTGGTCAACTGAAAAATGTATTCAGTACAAATTTTTGCGTTGCAGAAGCTCTACATTCTACCAAGTTATGGCATGAGATTTCAAGAAACTGATGAAGTGAGATGTGATAATGTGATGTGAAATGTGTGTATGTGGTGATGTGTGTATACTGGTCCAACAAGAGCAACAGAACGAAAAAAATAGGTTTGTTCGCCTTCAGGTATTAGTGGGACCCCAATATTACTGCCAGCCAGCTCGCAAGTGAGCTTCAGAACGATCACGGCATTATTGTCACTGCTCAAACTATCAGAAATAGGTTACAAGAAATTAATTTTTACGTTAGAGAGTTCCAGTATTATCCCGTGAAGATCGCGCAAGGAAATTAGAATGGGCCAAAGAATGCCAAATTTGGCAAGAACAAGATTGGGCATGCGTTCTTTTTACCGATGAATCGAGGTTTGGTTTACGAGCCGATTCAAGAAGACTGAGGGTATGGCACCATCTCTTATTGCTGTTTGACTCAAAAAGTGGCCCCAGAATAACACTAAATAAAGAGGCGCTGGTGTAGCGAAGGGTATGGTGTGAACCAATGAGAACCAATGACCTTGACCGCAATATATTCAGTTAAGTTTAAAACACCGAGGTTACTGGTTTTAAAACGGTCCTTGGGAACACCAACGCCATCTTAATTTAGTGCAATTTGAGGGCCATTTTTGTAACACAGAGATGGTGGTCCTTATCTCGTTACCATCCATAGGTGTGGTGAACACCGCGCAAACCATTTATGAAGTTGACAGATACCAACAAGGAACTTTAATGGTTTTGAGATGGCGTTTCGATAGGTCTTCGAACTAATCAAGGGTTTCTAACAGCTAATGCATATCTGATTCATATTCTTGAACCTATTGTTCGTCCATGCGCAATGTAATTTGGAGAAAATTTTGTACTTATGCACGACAATGCACGTCCGCATGTTGCAAGAACTGTCCAAAACTTTTTGAAGCAACATAATATCAGGTACTGCCAAGGCCTGCGCAATCCCCTGACTTGAATCCCATCGAGCACGTTTGGGATAAGTTAAAAAGACGTTTTTTAATTAAGTATTAGTATTCTAGACAAGAAAAAAGCTGTTCAATTGTATACAGGAGCAATGGCTACAAATTGAGCAAGATGATATTGGCAATTTAGCAAGAAGTATGCCAAATAGATGTCGAAGTTTCATTAACAACAGAAGTGGTCATACACTCTATTAAATAGAACCTATGACTTTCTTTTGACATTTTTATTGAGAGTTTTCGACAAATTATTTTTTATACCCCCGTATACAAAGACCATTTTTTGTGTTTCTGATAAATTATTATTAATAAGAATACGGATGTATTTATATTATTTAATTTTATTATTAACTTTGTAACACTAAAAAAGAGCAGCCTATTACCGAAAACGTCTGTAATTTAATTTTATAAATAATTACAACTTGTAAAACACAATTTCGTTAATTTGCCAGCTATTTGCATCTAAACACTTTTAATAACCTTAACATGTGTCAATAATTAACACTTTATGCTTATCTATACATTTTTAATTATTTTTTTACCTATATATATATATATATATATATATATATATATATATATATATATATATATATATATATATATATATATATATATATTATATATTATATATACAATATATAATATAGTAAAAACACCCGCGGATGCGGTTAACAAGAGGACAAATGGACCAAAAATTCGAAAATACGAAAAAAAATCATTCTTGATAAAAAATTCTGCTTGTCAAAAAAATATATACTACAATTGAAAAATAGATTTTTATTATAAAGGGCGTCTCAAAAATGCAAAAACATAAAATCAAGCAAGAGGAAACACTTGTTTTTTGACCTTTAAACGTAAAATGATAAATCAAAAACTTGCTCCAAATTTATTTCTTATCCTGATTTCGAACTTACTTAGAAAAATTTGAATTTACGAAAAATTAAAAAAATCAACAATTTTGCAAGTACGCATTTTACATTTACATTTTTTTTATATTTTACATTTTTTCCATTGTATATTTATTTTTAATAATGTTTAGTAATGTAAAAGTGATAAAAGTAAAAGTAGTAAAATGCGTAGGTAGGTACTTGCATAAATGTTGATTTTTTAAAAATTTTCATAAATTTAAATTTTCTTCAGTAAGTTCAAAATCAGGTTTAGAAGTAAGTTTAAAGCGAGTTTTTTATTTTACGTTAAAAAAATGACTGTTTGCTCTGGTTTGATTTTATGTTTTTGCATTTAGCATGTATATAATTATATATATATATATATATATATATATATATATATATATATTTATATATATATATATATATATATATATATATATATATATATATATATATATATATATATATATATATATATCATTATATATATATATATATATATATATATATATATACATACAGTGTATCCAAGATAAGGATGTCTATCGTGGAGATCTTGGAAAACAAAAGAAATACAAAGATGGTTAAATTAGAAAAAAGTTGCGCCTTTTTAAGCTCTACAAGACAACGTTGAGATATTTTCAGTACGACGTTTTGTTTCGGAAGAAACCATCATCAACTTTATTTTTTTAAATGGCGCATAAAAAAAGTATACGCTGTATTGAATAGCATAATTTATTAAGAATACAACGATGTATGACACAATATGATTCTATAATATTTAAATTAAATAAAAAATGGGTTTTTATTAAATTCCGAATGTTTTGGTGTAGTAGGCGGTAAAATGATGGCGCTGAGATGGTGTAGTAGGCTATTATTACTCATGTTTCGAAATATTAAATTAAAATCACGTTATTGACGATTTAAAAACTTTATTTTTATACGTAGGTAGGTCACGTCATATGTTACTTAATTAAACAAATTAGTTAAGAACTACTTACTAGAAACCCATAAACACTAATTTAGATTATAGATAATGTTTAAACAAATTACCATTACTCTACAAACACAGATAACACCTTCTAACTCGAATTTAAAACACTTCTTAACATATTAGGTGTAATGCTCTCGAACGCTTCAAGAATTGTTCTCCTCAGCAGATTCAAAAACACGGCTGTAAACATAATTTTTCCAGCACGGTTAGGGCATTGTGCGGGCGCACCATCCTGCTGAAACCAACAGTTTCTAACCTTTGCAAGCGGTAAGTTGTCCAAGAATTTTTACAAATCGCGTTCCAATAAGTTGCGATAATGCTCCGAGGTAAGGGAACTATTGTAAAAAAGGGACCATTAAATCTGTTCCAAAAATCCCAACCCACATATTAAAACCAAAACGGTGCTGATGTCCAGCAATTCGGTGTACTCGGGGATTGTCTCTTGACCAATAATGAGTATTTCTCCGGTTAAAAATTCCATTATTTGTAACCATATTTCGTCCGACCAGATAATCCTAGGGGGAAATATTTCATCTTGCTGACACTTCCTGGTGTACCATTTACAAAATCTTCTTCGTCTTTCTTCGTCACCAGGTCTGAGGCCTTGACAGATTCTGAATCTTAACGGATGGAATTTCTGTTTATCAAAATGAAATGGGCAGTATATTTCGGTATTTCAGTGATATTGTCAATTTTTCTAACAAATATTGCCGGATTTTCAGTTACAGCTAATACTACATTATTTTCTTTTTCTTCATTGCAGAGCTTATTTCTTGACAATACCGGTTTCTTGAATGCACCATACTGCTTAAGATTCGAAGCCAATCGTCCGATAATTTTTGTACTGGGTTGTTTCTCTCTGGATAGTTATTGAAATACATACGACCAGCTTTAACGGCGTTGCTGTAGCATAGGATATAACATTTTAACATATCAAACTTTTCCTCGGGTAAAAAAGCACGTTCAATTTTGTAACAGAAAAAAAACTGTAGCAACAGGGCGCAAGAACAAAATTCAAAAATACTATTAGTGTTAATAATATATCAATAAAATTATTTTGACATTTTCTCAGCGTCATCATTTCACCGCCTACTTACACCAAAAACCCCATTTTTTCCAATTTAAATATTGCAGAATCATATTGTGTCATACATCGTTCTATTCGTAATAAAATATGCTATTCAATACAGGGTATACTTTTTTATGCTCCATATAAAAAAATAAAGTTGATGATGGTTTCTCCGAAACGAAACGTCGTACGGAAAATCTCTCAACGGTGTTTTGTAGAGTTAAAAAAGTGGCCATAAGAAAGTGTCTTTTGTTTTTTCATATCTCTTTAAATAACTTCAGAAAAAAATGAAAACGAAATAGGCAAATTTCGGTTTTTTAGGCATATCTCCGGAACTACTCGGAAATTTAAAACTTTCTAAATGGCATATTGCTAGGCTTGAACAGGCGAGACTTTTTTCTAATTTAACTATCTTCGTATCTTTCTTGTTTTCCAAGATCCCCAAGATAGACATCCCTATTTTGGACACAGTACATATACAGGTGTGGAAAATCCAAAACCGAACATAGGGATAAAGTGTAATGTATCAAACAGAAACAAACAACCCCTTTAACTGTGTGGAAGAAGTGAGATAAAGCTTTGAAATGTGTCGATACTTGTATCAAGCGCCTAAGAGAATTTGTTTTAAAATTGTTCTTTTGTAATTTATTTATTTAATTTTATTATTTAATTAAATAGTAATAATATGACTACAGTACTAAAAACGGATGAAAAAAAAATTATAGCCGAATTTACGCCCCCCAGGTAGCTGCGCCATCGGCGGCGCCCATCTCGCCACCGCCTAAATACGGCCCTGTATATTCTATGTGCAGAAAGCTGATATTTGTTATTGCCTGTCAATGTGAAGCGCTTGTTTCTTGGCAACCAATCAACTGATTGACAACTTCGATGTATAAAAAAAGCATTTTTATGAGTTTTTTAATTCATATTTTCAGTATTTTTTAATTGAAAATTTGCGGAGATAATCAATTTGTTTTAAGCAAAAAAATGTTCCATAACTTTAAACAATTGCTGCGGACGCTTAGG
>JAHBCN010013095.1:0-25309 GCA_019359885.1 Listronotus oregonensis
CTAGGTACCTACCTAATATTTCATCTGGGATTACCTGGAATTACATTAATTTTGCAATAGATATTTGTGATAATAACAAAATCTAATAAAATCATTAGGCATAAATAATTTTGCATTTGCAAACATAAATAGGCGAAAGGTAGATTCGAGGTAGTTTATTGGTACAAGATATATAATATTGTTATTGTCATAACAGTAGATGCATGTTTTAAAAATATTTTGTCATTTTACCAAATGGCTAAAAGGACGAAAAACTTACCTTTTTTAATTGGGAAAGCATGTTTCCTAATTTTAATTTTTTAAATGTATGAAGGATTTGAAAACATTTGTACAATATTATTTTTAAACTTTTAACGGGTCATCTGAAAATGTATTTTGCATAGGAACATGCAAATTTTATCTTCCAGAATTAATAAATAATGAACTGATATACCAATTCCCAAAATAATGTAAAAGTTATTTATTAAAATTTCAAATATAATTTATATAAATACAAAAGACAAAGGGGCCTGATTCTGTAAGAAAATTTTTTGACATTTCTTTCTCTATATGTTACCTTTAAGGGCAACAAGGACATGTAATCCCTATTTTGATTTCTCTTTTCTTATTTTTTTACTGAATCCTAGCCTAGGTAAAACCTTAAATTGAAAACCTTAATTTTCATTTTTCATGTTTTCTGTAATGTACATTATTATTAAATATTAAAAAGGACTTTTTGTGTTTTTCATTTATGGCATTTTAAGTTTCAAACAGGGTACTAAAATATTATTTATACATACCCACCTCCGCTCAAATAGTGTCCTAACGTAGACACGAAGCAAAGTATCGAGAAATGCATTTGTTCTAACACTTTTGTGGTTGAATTCAAAAACTATCAAAATAAATACAAGTATTTAAGCCGTTTTGAAAGATTTTAAAGCTCTACAAAATACCGTCTTAAGAATTCTGAAAATAGAAAGGAAAAAAATAGTTGTGATACTGTATGGATAAAAAAATAGAAACATTTAGAAATTGTAATACTATAAGAAAAAGAAATAACAAATTAAAAAAATGTGTTTATTAAGAAAGTAATTTAGCAATACATAATTTTATCTAGTTTGAATACTACTAGGAACATAAACAATTAAGTCAGCATTTCATATGGCCACTTATGGCAATTCACATATATTGTTTTAAATCAAGGTAATCACAACTGTTATTAAGACCCACATTGCGTTAGTACTTAGGTTTTTAAGTCTTCGTGGACTTTCCCGAAATTAAAAAAAATTATATATGACACTGTGCATGTCGGTTAACGTTATAATGACACACATTTTCAATTGATAGCCCAGTAAATAAGCCGGAAAATACATTAAAATGTGGTAATAATGATAAACAGCTCCGATTTGAAATTTTTTTGTTTGTACCGTTTCTGTAGACCCTCAGGAACATTACTACTAACATTTGCCTTGCTGTGAAATGTAAAAAAATTAGGGTAGTTTTCCCAACCCCAAATCATCCCCAATAGTAAAAGTGATGAAACATTTTGAAAATTCAAAATTTTACCTCGGAAATCGTCGCTCGGGGGTTTTCAGGGTCGCTGATTACGAATCTGGGATCAAAAACCGTGTAGGGGTTGTTGCAACCCATCAAAAACATTCCTAGGAGTGACAGAAATGGGAAAATTTTGAAAATTCAAAATTTTACCTGGAAAATCGTCTCTCGGGGGTTTTCGGGGTGAAGGGGTTGTTGCACCCCATCAAAATCACCCCTAGGGGTTACAAAAATGGGGAAATTTATAAAATTTAAAATTTTACTTCGGAAATCGTCTCTCGACGGTTTTGGAGGTCGCTGATTACGAATCCGCAGTCAAAAATAGTGTGGGGGTGGTTGGCACCCCAACAAAACCACCCCTAGAAGTTATAAAAATGGGGAAATTTGACTAGGTACCTACCAAATATTGCATCTAGGATTACCTGGAATTACATTAATTTTGCAGTAGATATTTGTGATAATAAACAAAATCTCATAAAATCATTAGACATAAATACTTTTGCCATTGGAAACCTATAGGTACATACAGGCGCAGGTAAATTCGAGGTAGTTTATTGGTTTTTAGTTAAAATTTCACCTCGGAAATCGTCTCTCGGGGGTTTCGTTTTTTGTAACTCCAAGGGGTGGTTTTGATGGTTTTGACCGCATTTGACCGCGGGTTCGTAATTAGCGTCCCCGAAAACCCACCGACAAACGATTTCCGAGGTAAAATTTTGAATTTTCAAAATTTCCCCACTTCTGTCATTCCTAGGGGTGCGGGGTGGTTGGATTCGTAATCAGGAAAATCCCCAAAAGACGATTTCCGATGTGAAATTTTTAATTTTCAAAATTTTTCATCACTTTTACTTTGGGAATAATTTGGGGGTGGGAAAACTACCCCGATTTTTTATTTTTATAGCAAGGCAGATGTTAGTGGTGATGAATGTTCCTAAGGGTCTACAAAGCACGTATAAACAAAAAGTTTTCGAATCAGAGCTTTTTTTCAACTTTCCCATATTTTCCGGCTTATTTACTGGGCTACTAAATAAATAAGGCTAGGAATTTCGTTTATATTAAAATTTATACTTCTCATAAGGGTCTATATTAGGAAAATATTTTCGAGAATAGAGGGTGGCCCAAATAAGCCTGACTATATAAATTTTTTTTTTCGAGACCCTGTATATTTATACATACATTTCAGTTCACCTTGGTGCACTCTAATAATTACCAAATTTGCGGACTAGAAAAAAAAAATAAGACATTTAAGGACCATTTCACTTCTGCTATGGTACAGGGTAAGTCGAAAAAGGTCCAAAAATACTTTTAACCTATTTCCGTCTCACTAATGTTGTTTAGGGTATCCCAAATGTAGTCAAAAAATGACATATTTAAAACAAATTTTTCTAACGCCGTTTTCTAAATGGAACCTCCTGTATATTTTTTCACTTTTTAGGGCAGAATTATTTTTTTTATTATTAGTTATTTTATTTAAATTATCGACGGTTTTCTAGATATTTTCGAAAAACTGTTTATCTTGCTTTCTACAGTAATATTTATTAACTGAATACATAGACGGTTATGGAAAATATATTTTTATTTTAATTTTGAAAAAAATTAAAGAACTTTATTTTAGTCTCTACATTTAACGTTATTGTTGTTAAAGAGCCACATAGAATGCAAGAATTCTTTAGTGTATTCTTAAAACATAACATTAATAAACTCTAAAATCAATGAGCATGACATTATAGAAATTTGTAAAAATGATAAATTTGCAAAAACTCTTAACCGTATCCTCATAAAAAAAAGGTTGTGTCCGATCTGGCGACCTTCCCATGACCAGGTCTTTGTCTTCCCATCCAGCAGCCGGGAAACTTTTGTCCAGAGTATGTAAAACCAAATGCTAAAATGAGCAGGCTAACTGGAACCTTATCCTTGCTAATAGTCTAAATGTTCCAGAAGATTATCAAGATCTTCATTTAAAAATCTTTGGAAAATATCCTTTTTAGGTTTCTGGAAGAAATGCCTTTCTAGACGTTTGGCCTCCACATATGTTACCGGTCAATAGTGTAAAATATGGATTTACACCGCCCCATCGGGAAACAAGATACTTTTAAAAACCCGTAAATCTTCAAGAATTCTTTAGGAAAGCTTAGAAAGAAAATTCGCAATTAAATTTCTTCTTTAGAACAACTTTACAATCGTTAAGATTCAATAAAGTTGCCAATTCAATGAGAGTAAACAAAAACTTAAATTTTCTATTATTTTATTATCCAAATTTGACTTGGAAAGATTAACCTGTATTCGACGCGGGTCGACCTAATCTCCCAGCTCTGCCTATGGTACGTTGTCAAAAAAAAAAATACAAGTTTAATGAAGATTTTAATATTTTACCTTTCTTCGATAAAGAAAAAAAACTTCCGTTACTGAAATCATAATAAATTAATAGAATACACATTATATTTTAATTGATCAATTAGAGACAAATTTCCTTTGTTAAATTCATATTCGCCGGTAACTCCGAACCAAAATTGTGATTGATGTATATCCTAATTATTTCTACCTGTCTCTTTTGCCATTGTTATTATCTATATTATCTGCTTACTACTCTCTGTATACAGCTTTATTAACTAGCACTAGACAGACTGCTTTTTTGACTCTATTTGACTATTTTACAATTTTTTTTAGTTCAAGGTTATTAAAACTTCATATAATTTGTATAGATAGTCAAAAATACATGTTTTTAAATAGTTTCTTAACAAATCATAATTTATAAAAGCCATATGGTTCTGAATTTTTAATATCTTTATCTTCAAATATTTTGAAATTATGTAATCAGTATTTTTTTACTACATCTACTGAGAGCGAGAGTTGTTTATGCTTAAATATTTTCAGATTATATCAGTCAACGTAGGAAGGAGCTCCAATAATTTATGACAGACCATACATAGAGTAATAATTCTTAATATCTAAGATAAATAGCTGGAAATATATTTGGTTTCCTTAATAGGGTCAAATCAAAAAATAAGTTCTATAAAATGTTTGAAAATATTTAGGGTGTTTTGCCTGCATATTTTAAAAAATCTCGTGCTGGATACAGGGAGTTACAAGTTCGGGTTTCTGTATGAGGATCTTAAAAACAACATACAAGGCAAAGTTGCATAAAGCAGTGCCTAATCAAGCGCTGGCTTGATACTTTTTAAATTATTTACACTTGTTGGTTTTAAATTTGTTTTGATTGTATTTTAAAAACTATTCTAAAATAAAATGCACAGTTAAGGGCTCTTTTTAAGGCCCACAGATTAAAGGATTTTTTTTTCACGGTATGATGTTTTGCCTAACAGGTTTATTATCAAGTCAAGATTTTAACCTGCTCTGCTTTGCCAAATCCACATCCAATTACGTATGACATTTAACCTAAATAATACCAAATATAGGTAAAATGGTTAATTAGCCTTACAAAAGAAAATGTATATCCATCTTTTTCTTACTAATTAAGCCTTATTGAGAATTAACTTATTAATTGTTAAATAACTAAACATCTGTGAGGTTCAAGTCAGGATTTCAAACATTATTAAATTAAATAGGTTCGTGTTTAAAAATTTTATCTTGATGAAATCTGAAAAATGTATCATCATAATATAAAATAATACAATAAAATGCAAAAATCAGAAGCATACGGAATTTTAAAAATATAAGAACGGAATATGATACGTAATCAAAATGCGCAACATTTACCTACCTACCTACTTTAACCAACCTTGTGTATCTTCAGTTTTCGAGATCCCCATCTATAAACTTTTTTTTTCATTACATTTCAAAAGTACGATTTTTATACAATTTTGCATGCCGATTTTTGCACAGTTGCCAAAAACCAGTAATTACTCTTCTAAAAATATGTACCAAATCTCCCCATATAACTTTTTTAATGAATTTTAAAATTACCATTTTTGCACAGTGGTGTGAACATAATGCCAAATTTTACACAAAGGCCGGATATCAGTAATCTATTTTTAAAAAAAAAGTACTAGCTCCCCTAATCAATTTTTTTTAATTTTGTTAGTGGAACCATTTTTGCACACAAAAGGCCGCGCTGCAGGGGTGCCCAGCCATTTTAAAGGCAGGACAGAAAACAAAAAAACCTTTTAAAAATAATTTTAAATGTATTAAAATCTTTAAAGATCATGCTAAAGTTTATGGAATTAAATAACAACTGACGTATTGCACACAGCTTCTCTCCGTTGCCATAAAAGATATTATTTTGAAATTTGGGACGCATTTGTAAGGTGTAAAAAGGCGAGTTGTCTAACCAGAAGTAAAATCTCACTTTCGATTTAGCTGAAAGCGAACCCAAGTCAATACTTTTTAATGGAATCCTGTATAAATAAAAACATTAAAAGCCATAAGTTTAACTTGCTAACGGAAACTGCAACAGCAGTGGTAACGGAACTTCAAGTTTATAAATTGCCCTTAAGGCTGGTGAATTGTGTTTTTTAATAAAACTAAATATGATTGTTCACGTTTTCGTGTTCGACTTTCTGGAAATCGTTTAGAAGAAAGCTAAAGTACGTTTATTTAAGAGAAAGTGCTAAAATATAATAAAGAAACTTGATTATTCTCGGTTTTAAAAAGATTGTTTATTGTTTTTTAAACTAGTCTTTGTTTTAACACATTCAGGCTGTGGATCTAACTTGTGAAGGCCGGTTTTTCTTGTAGTTATAAGTGATTTGGAATGAAATCTGCCAGAATCCACTTTTCCCTTTGAGGGTGGAGTTTTGTTAGATTCTGAATTTCTAAAACAGATAAACAAAATTATTTTAAAGCTACGATTGTAACCATCTTATTTTTGCGGTTCTAATTAATCAAACTATAGGCATTAAATAAATATATTAAAAACATTTGGAAATATTTTATGAAATTTAAATAAAAAACTGGTTATAAGATGACAGAAAATATTTTACCAAAATTCATTGCAAAAAGACAATTACAAAAATTTTAAAAATAATGTCAAATTATTCAGAGCAACGTACCACAAACGTGTTTCAAACTTTGTTGGGTATTATTAAAAATCGCCTTTCTAAACTTTAAGTACGATATTAATATGTACAGTACATTCCACAATAATTTGTTGATTTCTCGTTTTACCTTCTACTGTTAGTTGTAAAACTCAATAAACTTTGGCTACCCGCATGTAGGTTCGGACTTAAAATCCTTTATTTATTATTGTACCTACTTTTTGGTATATTATGTAGATTTAAGGCAAATTGCAGGTGTTCAATATAAAGCAAAGTCCTTTCATCTTAGTTCATCAGTCGTTTGGAGTTTGTCAAGGTATTTTCGTGTGTGTTATTGAGCATCCAAAATAGCTAACCTAAACTGTTGATATTAGTAGGTAATCAGGACCTGTACCCTTTCAAAAGGTGCGGTGCCTACACAATAGATATTTATCAGGCAACTTATTTATGACTGGGTTTTTCACTGAGGGTTGTCATTTAAATTTTATTGCGGTCGAGAAATCAACGAATTATTGTGGAATGTACCATATGTGCATAACATAATAACCCTTTATAATAATGTATGTAACAAAAATCAACATATGCTTCCCTCTTAGAAAGGTCTGAAACATTTGTTAAATAAATAAAATGTGAAAAAATCTGCTTTTTTCTAACATAATAGCTCACAACCTTGTAAGTATTGGTAGAAGAGAAAAATTGTAAATAGTAAAAAGTTTTATAATTAAATTTGCTACAAGATTGGATTGGTTAGAAATTGCAGGATCTATTATGCTTCTGACAAAATAGCAATAAGCAAAATAGCGTAGTTTTTGTCTGATTTTTTTGCCTTTAGTTTTTCTATGTATCATATGGTGGTCCAATATTCGGCAAAAAATCATCTTGCTCTAATAAAACATCAATCCAGATTTTGTGAATAGCAATCTAATTTCGTTTGAAAAAATTTGACAGTTTTGCAAATTGGGTAGTGTCCAGAACATGTAGAGATCGAACGCTGTTAGAACAACACCGATACGTCACGGTTTTATATTAGTTTGCCATATGAGACCGTGACGTATCGATGTTGTTCTTACAGCGTTCGATCTCTAACTAGGATTTTAAACCATTGCTGAGAACAACCGATTTATCCGATTTTCATTCAAAAAATTTTTTAAAACCTTTTATGATCTCTAGTATGTGCAAAAAAATCGATTGTCTAGATTCAATATTCTAAACTTAACATATGTGTCATGCAACATTATTGTGTAAAAACTGTTGAATGGATTTCAACAAATTTTTTGCCAAAATAAAGAAGTCCTCCGAGAAGTTTAATCTTGAAAAAATCACATTTTTTTCTTTTTTTTGCTATTTAGCAAAAGTGTAATACATTTTGCGATTTCTAGGTAATACTGTCTTATAGGAAATTTATTTAGAATTATTTTATTTTTCTACAATTTTTTTACGAACAATACTTATTAGTTATAAGTTATGAGTGATTCAAGCAGAAAAAAATGCATGTTTTCCGTTCTTTTTTTTCACATTTTGCTTATTTTTGCTACATATACGTATACAACCGAATGAGAACTATTTTTTATCAAATTTCATATGTAAATATAAGTATGCGTATGTACATCTCACGCGCAGCACACGCGTTTACTATTGTAAAAGCTGTTTTGAGACATAGTGGCGCATATTAAACCCATTCCACGGACAGGTTCAATTTTAAACTGTTTTGCATGGGTCGAGTTGTGCTAGCAACATATTTTCGTGGATCGTGGGTCACTACTTTGTCAGTGTGATCAGTTTTTCTTATTCTAAGAAAATGGAAAAATTAATTAAAATTGTAAGGAGTTTTTCTGTGTTATATGATTCTATTTATGAAGATTACATGAAAGCAATTTATTTTACTTCTTATTCGTTTTACTTCTTTTTCTTTTTGTGCTGAGTAGGTGCAACAGTAAAAATCATTCTTCATCCTCAGATTCAGATTGTAAATCGAGAAGAAGTTGCTGTTTTTCTTTTATCTTGAATACTAAGAGAAGTGATAGAGATTTGGGTATGAGTCATGGGTGGTGCTATTAAAAAACATGTACGTGGGCTGGGTTTCGGTCACACGTGGGCTACGCATGGGTTATGCATGGGCTGTGTTTAATTTACGGCGGGCCTTATGGTCAAGTCAATGATTAATTTAAAAATTAAAACATTTATACCACTCCTGTATAATGTCCATTTTTATTATTTTTTAAACCTACTGACAGTTTCTACAATTTCATAAAAAAATGTTTTAAATAATTTTTTTAATTTTAAATTTGAGAAATTTCCAAAGACTTTATTTATAAAATTTTTATATTGGTACTGTCATGTAGAATAAAAAATATACAATTGACTTAGTACAGAGAGTATTCTAAATTTTTCATTTTTTCCTGATTGATCATAGCCTTGACTAATTTTTTATTAACAGCGATACTTTTATTAACCTATGATATTTGATAAAAAATAGTTTTCATCTGCTTGGAAAATGGGTGTAGGTCACCTCTAAACGGGTTTCCACTAAAACATGTCTGCCATCTTGTACATCCACAACTATTACACTTTTTTACAGATAAGGCCTGGTCTAATTGTTTAAAGAGAATTAAATTTTGTAAAAAAATTTGATTACTTGAAATTAAAAAAAATACTTCCAAAGGGTCCATCCATACGCTTAAATAATTAAAAGTAAATAAAATTGAATTAACTTTGTTTTAAAATATTATTTATGAATAATTTTTTATATAATACCTAGAAGATTTAAGAATAATTTCCACACTTCTTTAATGCTGTTTTTTCTAGACAAACCACAACTTTTATTGGAATCTCTTGATTTAACTTGGTAATTTTCAACACATTTTGTTACCTTGTAGTCCACTAAAGGCAAAGAAGATATTTTATTTTTGCTTGTCAGACTTATTTTACGGGCGCATAATAGGGTATTTCAATTAAAGGTGTTTGTGATTTTAAAGAGCTATTGCTTCCTTTGCTACCACTCTTTGCACTACCATAACTTCTTCGTCGAATATCGTCGGAAACGTTTTCTTTTTAATTATTTTATGCTTTACCTAAAATTAAATATTGCTTTTTAAACCACTGTAGCTCCCAGTGGCGGCTTTAGGATTTTCATTTTTTTTAATCTAAGAAGTGAGACATGGGACAAACGTCAAATATATACCAGATGCTATAAGTTTCAAGGGAAACACTTTGGTAAAGAAAATTTTTATTTTGAAATTTGAAAAAAGTGGAGTGAAAATACTCCATTGGTATTTTTTTCGTGAATTTGATCCATTTAACTAATAAAAATAATATTCAAAATTCGCCAAATTATCTATGTTTTTCTAAAACCATAGCCAGTTAAATTTTTTTACTCCACAACTTACTTATGCAAATATTTTAGAAGCCTCCAATTTCAAGGCAAACGCAGATATTTTGCGAAATGTGGGTTTGGCAAAAAATTTGATCAAATTAACAAAAAATACAAATAAAGGATTTGATTTTCAAACTTGATTTTTCTGAAGCATAAAAAATCAACTTTATTTTACAAATTTAAAAATAAAAATTTTCTTTTCCAAAGAGTTTCTTGAGGCCAATATAGCCCAGTCTGTAGGGAAAAATAAGGGCTGTTTATGACGTTAATTTGTAACAGGTTGAAAGGTATTAGAACTTGTAGAGGGTGATTACCTGAATATGACTATATAGTTTTAGACTCGTAAAAAGTGTGCAGGGGTGGGGGGTGGAGGGTTAAAAGTGCTAAAAACGTGTTTTCGCTTCTGCAAGCGCCATTGTTAATTTAAGAGAATACGTTCAAAATATTTTTTAGGTATTAAAAACCTATAATTTGAGCCTGGCTAAATTGATTTGTCCATTTGTTTATAAAAATGCAAAAAAACCGTTAAAAATAGCAATTTTTTGAAATGTTGATAATTATTGCATAAATATTTTTTATCCATTTCTATCATTGCAAAACATAGGTTTTTTAATTCTTAAGATAATGAGAGGTGCTAAAGCATGATCGGCTAATTTTTGCTAAGATAATTTAGTTTTACTGATTTTAGAGCTAATCTAGTAGGCATATCTTTTTTGTTTATAAATATTTTAGGTATTACAAACTGTCTTTTGCTTTTTTAAGACTTATATTTTACTAATTTAGATCAACGAAATAAAAAATCTTATTAAATCCTACGTTTTGAGCTTGAAAAAGGTACTTTTTGTTAATAAACAATTGGAGCCGGAGATAAGTTAGAATTTTAAACCAAGAAATATGGAAAGCTGGCTTCAAAACAAATAGTTTGAGAGTTATTTTATTTATTTAAATTTAAAATTTCCTAAAATTTGCAATAAACATTCAAAAATAAAAATATATTAATTTTCAATTTTTTCAGAGGCATACCTTAAAAAATCTAAAAATTGGTATTTTATTATAACTGGAAAAATATTGCATTTAAACGAAAAAATTATATTACTTAAATTAAAGGCCTTATAAAAATACATAGTTTATGTCCCATAAAAATTTGCGTATCGTTAATAGTGTTTAAGATATAAGCTTTACATTTAAAAAAAATCGTTAATATCTGATATTATGCCTTTTCTTGATTATTTGCTGTTTGACCGCCAACTTTTACTTTAGATTTGTGTTCAGCAAAAAAAAAATACTCCAGAAAGTCCTATACCCACACCCAGCAAACACTACTTTTTTTGTGGACCTGTGTAATCAATTAAACTTAATTTCATTTATCTTTAAATTTTTTATCTGAAACCCTATTAGACGACAAATCAATTAATAAATCTGAAGCTAAAATTTGAGTTTCAGTTTTAGATATATTAATTGATCTCTCGCCAATACCATTTTAATTGGAGGATTCATGGACACCAATATGGCTTTTCGATTTCTAAAGTGCCTTCAATATTACCATTAAAAATGAGCCGAGACGCATGGATTTAAATAAAAAAAAATAATAATTTTTAAAAACTCAATGCACCATTATTTATAACTACCCTAGATTAAGAAAAGAGCTTGATCCGATAAAAATTCGCAAAGATATGCCTATTTTGTTCGGGCTCCGCTGATTTAAACCCTTCAGTTTTTGACTCGGCATGTCAGTCCGAGAGTTTCTATCCCACCACTACCTCCCTGGCGCCGACGAAAGTATCAGTCCTTTACACACAACTTTAACAATAAATAACAAATATAACAACTTTATTATGAAAGTATATTAAGTTTAAGTATAATACTATTAAATGCCGTCCAAATTAATTCTTAATTATTATAAATAATTTAAACATTACTTAAAAAAAAATTGGTTACTCGATTCCTACTGGTCATAGAGACTTCTTTTTTTAAATATTTGTTTTGAAGCCAGCTTCCATATTTCTTGGTTCAAATTCATAACTTATGCCGGGGCGCTCCGGCTCTAATTGTTTATTAACAAAAAAGTACCTTTTTCAGGCTCAAAACGAAGGACTTATATTATTTTTTTATTTGGTTGATCTAAGTCTAAAAGCAAAAGACAGTTTGAATACCTAAAATATTTATAAACAAAATAGATATAGCCTTAGATTATTGCTCTAAAATCAGTAAAACTCAATTATCTTAGCAAAAAATTATCCAATCATGCTTTAGAGCGTCTCATTTAATTAAGAATTAAAAAATCTTTATTTTGCAATGACAGAAATGGATAAAAAATATTTTTGCAATAATTATCAACACTTCAAAAAATGGCTATTTTTAACGGTTTTTTGCATTTTTTCATAAACAAATTGACCAAATCAATTTTAGCTGGGCTTAAATTATAGGTTTTTTTAATACCTAAAAAAGAAAATTAAAGTATCCTCTAAAATTAACAATGGCGCTTGCAGAAGAAATATATGAATAATATCAATAAATAAAAGTAATCAAATGTATTTTTTCTATAAAATAAAATTTTAAAAATAGAAAAAAATATTATATATTAAGGAGGGTGTAATATAGTTGAAGTCCTTTTAAACTTGCAAGGGTTAAATCATCTCCGAAATATGAAAAACCAAAAATTACTTGAAAATTCTAGGAAAACCTGGATATTCAAAATTATTAGAAATTTAAATCGGTACCTCCCACTAGTATCTATTAAGGTAATCCCCCCTGTAACGAGGGGGGAACACATGGAGATATTGCATTTTACGGCACATTTTACCCGCGTGCCACACGGACGTTATAAATAACTACTACCTCAGAATTACCCCAGTTAACGTCTGGGTAATGTCATCCAAACGAAACATTTAGTTTCACGTGGGTTCCGAATCACACCCAACGGCACCGGCGGTCACTCATCCAATTACTAACCATGCCCGGCACATAGATATATATGCCAAAGGCAAAGGCCGTTGGCATATATGTCTCTTCGGTCCCGGAAATCGAACCCGGTTAGCCCGCGTGCGGGCCAGGGCTACTAACCACTAAGCCACAAATCTATCTTTTAATTAATAAACACTTACATATGGTGAATTTAGATTACTATCACCACTGCTTCTTTTTCCATATTCAGGTGCCTTATACCAAGAGTGAAACCTACTTTGTTGATAATCGGTTCCTTCCATAGTTGGTTCAAATTTATATCTGCAAATATAAAAAAAATATAAGATAGACATAGTAAACAAAATATAATAATTTATAATATAGTAATCTTTCTTATAAAAACTATTTTGGGCGTCACGCTTTTGCCAGATAGGACCACTTTAGTCCAGGTCTTAAGGTAGAGACTGATGCATGTATGGTTAATAATTAACCGTTAAGTTCTCGCATATCTTACAAAAAAATTCAAAGAAAAAAAATTCAACGTCTCAGTGGTTAATCTCAACCTTCAATTTATGAAAATAATAAAAACATGTATAAAAACTAACCAAAAATTTTAATTATTTAATTTTGGTCTGAAAACGTTTTATAATTAGTGATACAGTGTCAGAGACAATATTTTTTTTTTGATCGGTTTATTAATTATTTTTAAAAAATAAAAAAAAGTAGAAAGTTAATTAATTCTAAGCTTATATATCTACAATTACGTCAGTGGCGAGGCGTCCGGTCATCTGTAGATTCGCCGATGACTAGAGACAATTTTAAAAATATTTTTTCTAATAATTTGCATGCAATTTTAATGCAATATAATTATAATAATATGATACTGACATGAGACACGCATCAGGCATGTCGAGAAACCATTGATAAATGGAAGGAATCGCTAACATTTGGCGCGACCGTAAGCAGACCTATTCTATTGTGACGTCTCCACTCTTCCCTTTTCTAGGTATGCTGTTAAAATAGTAAAAGAATCGCCAGATTTGGAGATTCCTCGGCGGTCGGAATCGTTCGGTTTCTTTCGGAAAGCGTTGGATCATCGGGTTTATTGCAGGTATAATACTAATCTATGATAATAACATTATAAAGAGGAAATATTTGATTGTTTGCTTGTTTGTTTGCATTGAATAGGCTCCGAAACTACTGGACTGATTTAAAAAATTATTTTACTATTAGAATCCTACATTACCCCTGATGAACATGCTAGGAAAGAATTTTAGAAACTCACCCCCTAAAGGGGGAGAATGGGATTAAAAATGATCAGTTTTAATAATTTTTAGATTACATGAAAGTTATTTGTACAGAAAAATTGTCATTTTTGAAGTTGTAAATATGGGAGTTGGTAATTAGACTTCTGATTACCCAGAAAAATCGAAGACTTTAGCAGAGAAAATTTTGTAGGAAACTTTCCTTACCCTAAAAGGTGAAAATGGGGGGAGTTTGTGTGGATCTTCGTCAATTCTCGATGCAGAAGTATGAAAATTGTTATGTAGGTTATTAAATTACGATAAAAAATTATCTGTTTTAACATTTTTGAAATTACACTCCTTGAGGAAGTAAAAGTTTTTATAGAAAAATTGACATTTTTGAGGTTGTAAATATGGCAGTTACTAATTATGTTTCTGATTACGCAGAAAAATAGGAGATGTCAGCTTAGAAAGTATTTTAGAAAACTTTCCCCCTAAAGAGGTAAAATGGGGATGACAGTTTGAATTAAAAAAAATGTAATTTTTAAAGTTGTAAATATGGGAGTTGATAATTAGGTTTCTTATTACCCAGAAAAATAGGAGACGTCAGCTAAGAAAAAATTTTAAAAAACTTTTTCGTAAATGGGTAGAATGGGGGAAGGGGTGAAAATTTGTATGGAACCGCATTCATATTACAAAATAATAACAAATGAAATACGATAAAATAAAAAAAAAATGCTCAACGCACGACGCGCGCTACACCGCGTAGTGTGTGACGGAAGCGAAGCGCGTGAAGTGATGTGACGCGATGGAGTAGAAGGGGAGGGAGGAGCAATATTCCGCGAAATCGGGAAAAAACCAAAACAGCCAAAATTGTGTAGTACACGCGGGCGAAATGCTAGTAACTAGTAAACAGATTCCTGGTGTTTTATAACTAGTAGATTAACTTATGGTAATGTGTGATTTGACATATTATATAATATCAATACTAAAAAAATATTTTCAAAGACAGTTTTGGCAGCGTTTTTAATTGCAGAGATGCTCATAAGATCAATTATTAGATCCACACATATTTATCCTCTGTGGAGATGAGTTGGACAAAATGTCACGCCTCGCCCCTGAATTACGTCATGGAGCAAAGGTAACCAAGCATAATTTACACCAGAAATTGTACCTGCATACACAGCATTGTTTTTTTATTAATATAGAAGAAGCACTTGTTTTAGTTTTGTATAAATAGTTACAAACTTTATTTAGTCTAGAAAACGAAGCTAAAAAAAGTGCAAAACTGGTCAATTTTATCAAAATGCATAGATTTGTATGAAAATTTGGGATTAGGCTAAACTTACCCTCCTCTTTAAAATCTATATAATACCGATGGGCGCTCTTTATTTTTTAGGGGTGAAAACTACCCCTTATTGCTAAAACCTATAAAACTATACATAAAGCTTAAGTTAAGTAAAAGTTTACTTAAATGAGTTGAAAATGTAGTATTTTGTTTCTTTGAAACATTATTTGAAATATTTTAGCCCTTAAAAATCAACCCCTATTGTGATTTCAAAAAAAATGTTTATGCATAACATATTATCACAATATTTTGCATGAAAATTTGGGATTAGATTTAACTTACCCTCCTCTTCATAATGCTAAAGGTCGCTTTTTATTTTTTTAGTGGTGAAAACTACCCCTGAATGCAAAAACCTTCAAAACTTTCATATTAAAGCTTAAGTTACATAAAACTAGGTTCATATAAATTGAAAAATAAGTATGTAATTCTTTAAAACATTATTTAATATATTTCAACCCTTGAAAACCAACTCTTATGATGATTTAATTTTTAAAAAAAATGTTTACCCTAGAAAAATTGACATATTGTCACAGAGTTCTACATAAAAAATGTGACTGCTCGAAAGTATAACTAATTTAATATTGAAATTTTTTAATCTTCAAAAATCCACCCCTTACAATATTGCAATGCAAAAAATAGTATAAAACCGCGTTTTTTTTTAATGAATCGAATCGCTTTTAGAATACTCCAAAACATTGGTTTTTTAAGCATACCTCCTTTAGTTTTTGTGATAAAAAGTTTTTTAAAAAACCATTTTGTTGGTTTTTTCAAAAGGTATAAGGTCCTATATATATAAAATTGGTCCTATATATATAAAACCCTTACTCTTTTAATGGGGTGAGTTTCAAGGGCTGAAAGAAGGTAGCTCGTCTATACACACGCGTTTTGAACGTTTATATCTCACTTAATTTCCGTCATACAGTAAATTAAAAAAAGCAAAATATTTGTAATTTAAAAAACTACAATTTAATACCTTGGTAATTTTTACGTATCTTCCTTAGTTTTCCAGTTATTTTCAAAAAAAGACAACTTTTTATTCTGAAATTTGAGTTTCACTTGCAGCTTCACTTTTTTTCGAATTTAAACAATTTAAATCGGTTAAAATTTTAAAATGCATTTATGACACATATAGATGTGGGAGCTTGAAAAAGGGCTACGATGCACTTTAGTTAGGGTGGTAATTAGTGGGTTGTTTTCGAGGATTTTTTCACTCAAAAAATTTTGGTCTAACCTTATTTTAATCATAAATCACTCAACTTTTATGATACCTACATACACTTTTTTTTTTTAAAAGAAGGGTGTTTGCGTTATTTGCCTTTACAATTCTGAAATTTTGTGTTTGATGAATAACAGCCAACCTTTAACAAACATTTGATTGTATTGGTCCCACAGCAATTACAAAAAAAAACATTTTATTCCTTTTTTAAAAGCTACACTTTTGTTATTTTCAGTTTTTTTTTTGATAAAATGCACACTTATCGAATTGTTTGCAAAAAAATGATAAAAAAACGTTGATTTTATCGACGAAAAACTCCGACTTTCGATCGCGAATAATTCGAAAAGTATGCATTTTACAGAAAAAAAAAGCATTGAACATTTTTTGCTTAAAAATTATTTTTCTGTCGAGTTCTGTGTTCAAAACATAAAAAAAAAATTACCCCGATATGGTTTGTCAACCCACCCCAAGGTAAAGGCGCCTTTCGGCATGATATAGATTTTGATCCTTGGACTATTCCCTACCTACTGTCAAAATTTCAAGTCATTTTATGTATTTTGAAAAAATTGCTCGGCAAAATGGTTTGTTTCCTGGACTAATTACTAAAATAATCGAATACCAAAAATACCCGACTCAGCCCATCACTACTGTAAATTAAGAAGTTCTAGCTGGCGTGAAGTAAAAATTATATTTTTAATAAATGAATTCGTCGCAACAATGTAGAAACAACTACAATCAACCTTATGTCATCAAAGTACGAATTCTTCATAAGTCTTCGGACATTAATTCTCTTATCTGGATCATATTCGATCATAAGTTCCAGTAGGCCTCTTCCTTGTCTGGTAATTTGTGACAGTATAGAATCTACGCCAGTTCCCCTTACTTTGGGAAATACGATGCAGTTTCTAGATCTAAAAATATATTTAAGTAGAAAAGTTTAGCGAAAGTAGGAATACATTAAAAAGCGAATCGATAATATTCTTATCCTTAGGGATTTAAATTTAATGTTAACATTAGGTATGGAAAGTGCACATAATTAAGTACCAGGACAAATATTTGTCTGTCTGTCTATTTTTGTATTAACATATAAGCAGTGGTGTAGCAGGGCCGGAGCGGCACTCCGGCACTCGCCCCCGCTGGCGAGCTTCTTGACAGTGTTGACACATGAAACATGCTTTATTATGCAGGGTGGCGGTAATTAAAAGTAGGCTTTTTCAAATAGATTTAATTAAAAGCAAATCATGGGTCTTTTCTAATACGTCTCCGCATTTTTACGTCTGATATTATATATATATATATATATATATATATATATATATATATATATATATATATATATATATATATATATATATATATATATATATATATATATATATATATATATATATATATATATATATATATATATATATATATATATATATATATATATATATATATATATATATATGGAGACGTATTAGAAGACCCATGATTAGCTTTTACATAAATTTTGGGAAAAGCCTACTCTAATAAACATGTTTCATGTGTCAACACTGTCAAGGAACTCGCCAGCGGGGGTGTCGCTAGACGCGAGTGCCGGAGTGCCGCTCCGGCCCTGCTACACCATTTTGAGCTGAAGGCTCTGGAATCATCAATTATGTATTTTTGTTGCGTTCTATGATATAAAAATTCTTTTGGCCATTTCTAGAGTTTACGATCCTTTTCCACATTTATATAAAACGAGACAAAACTAAGGGTTTTCAAGGCTTATATGCAGTGGTGTAGTGCTGAAATTAGCTGAGCAGGAGCGGTGAGTAATGGCAAAGCGACCCATTCCGGGAATTATTCAGTTTAAGGGAGGAGGGGGGGTATCGAGTTTTGGGTGACAATTTTTTTTTATTAGAAGCAACTAAATATTTTATTTCGTACATTATAGTCCCTGAGCCAGCTTAAAATTTGGTCAATTATTTCCTCCCAAGCGAAAATTGGTAGAATGCATCAGAGGGTTGTATTATGCTTCGTGAACGTCAGCTGCGGTTCCGTTGGGACAATGAGCTGCAGTAGCCTTTTTAATAATGACAACGCAGTGATTTAAAACACGTGACAACGTTAATTCAGAACTAACTGGTATTTTTTATTGTTGTTTATAAATATGAGGTGATAATAAAGTAACAATTTTTTCAAATATATTACGGTGTAACCGAAAAATAATTCACCCCATTAAAGATTACATCGTGTTTCCTATATTCCGCCCGACGATTCACCGCCCGGCATATTCATTCATTTCCTTCCAACTAAAAACTTGTTAAATTGTAGCTAACCCAATATCTTAAAGAAAGAAAAACAATCAGCTGACTATAACACTGCAGCTGTAATTAGTCAACTAATGCATTTAAATAGGCGATAGATGCTCCCGCTTAACTTCTGCGATATAACTTTTCAAGTATCAGCTGACGGTTTTTGCACCGTCGAAATTAGGGCTATTCCTGCTAGGTTAATTCAACGATCGATATTAAATTACGAAGGCTTAGTGTAAAATGCATTCAAGCGAAGGGTTTTCAATTTAAGTTAAGTTTGTTTACCTATGTGTTATTATTTTACATTATTGAAGATTTCTTAATCATCTAATAACATAACAAATGTCTGTTAGTTGATTTTGTTGTTGCTTTAGGGCAAGTTATTTTAGATCGTTTGATTTGGTTCCTGTTTTTGAAAAAGTAACGCAATTTTTTTTCGTATGAAAGCAGATTTATGCTTGAAGATGTAATTTTACTTCGAAACGTTTAATATCATAAGAAGTGGAATACATGTCTGTTTTAAGAAGGACAGGCCCTTTTAAAATCCAAAATAAAACATGCATGTCCGTATTAAAAAAAATAAAGTTGATGATGGGCCCAAAAAATTAAAACGTCGGGTTCAAAGACTAATAATGCCATTTTGTGGAAAAGAAAAAATGGCATTTGTCCTCTTGTTAACCGCATCCGCGGACATGTATATATATATATATATATATATATATATATATATATATATATATATATATATATATTATATATATATATATATATATATATATATATATATATATATATATATATATATTATATATATATATATATATATATATATATATAATATATATATAATATATATATATATATATATATATATATATATATATATATATATATATATATATATATATATATATATATATATATATATATATAATATATATATATATATATATATAAATTTTTTATATATAATATATATATATATATATATATATATATATATATATATATATATATATATATATATACAGGGTGTTACTTAATGGTATGTCATAATTTGAAGGAGGCATTCCTGGATCGATTTTAAGTCGAAAAGTTCATATAAACGTGGGCCCTAAAATGCTTAGTTATTAAGATACAGGGTGTTAAAGTTTTATTTTATTTTCACTTTTAATACATTTTTCAAAGACGGTTTGAGATATTGAACTGAATTTTGGCACAGGATATTATGGCATAAAAACACACTTTTCAGATGTTCATTTAATTTTTTTGCAACCAGTGGCGTAGCTATGACGAATTTTCAAAACAATTTTACAAAAAATACTACGCCATTGACTTGGGAAAAATTATGGTTTTATAATAATTATCAATCAATTATAAACAAAAAATCCCTCTTTCATTTTTGCCGTAAAACTTACCGTTTGGGAGAAATCTTTAAATTTAAAAAAAATGTCTTATGTACCCAAATTGCATCTTGAAAAATTATTATTGAAATAAATCAAGTTAGCTTTGCTCGTTGCCAGCGATTGTTGTTTTGTTGTTGTAAACATTATGACACTGACGTTAATTATCATTCTTGATTGTGTTAAACTTTTATTTTCAATTTTAAATACATTTTTCAAATATTTATTTTTAAGCTATTTTCTTACAAACTAGTGAACAAAAAGCAATAACAATTAAATACAATACATACAAAAAATGTTGGAAATGACCACCTCTCGCCTCTATGCAGGCTTCTGCTCTTCTTCTCATTGAATTACGAACCCTTTCAAAAATTCCATGCGTGTTTCGGATAGTTTCACATCCGTCAATAATTCTATTTCTGAGTTCTTCTAATGTCACAATTGGTGTATGATAAACTAATGTTTTTAGGTGTCCCCACAGATAAAAATCTAGGCTGTTCAGGTCAGGCGATCTAGGTGGCCAAAATTGTGGGCCTCCACGGCCTATTCAATGATTTTGGTAGGCTCTATTTAAATGCTCACGAGCCAATATGCTAAAGTGGGCGGGAGCGCCATCATGCAAAAAACCAAAGTTGTTGCCGTAACTGAAGAGGAACATTTTCAAGAAGCAAAGGCAAATCATTTTGGAGAAAATTACAATAATCCTGTCCGTTAAGGCGTCCTGGTAAAAAAATGGTCCAATTAAATGGTCGGATACGATACCGATCCAAACGTTCAGTGAAAATTGTTCCTGAAAATGTGTCTCTGTAATCGCATGAGGGTTTTCCTGGGCCCAGTAATGATTGTTATGGAAATTGGTTATTGCATTTCTTGAAAAATTTGCTTCGTCCGTAAACAATATTTTGGCATCAAAATGAGGATTTTCTGTTACTTTTTGGAGATACCATCTACAAAATTGCGTACGCGGTTCATAATCTCTAGGAAGCAATGCCTGAACCATTTGTATGTGAAAAGGATATAACAAAGAATCTCTTAAAATCTCCCATACCGTCTTGTAGCAGATGTTTAATGCCATACCTATTTTTCGCGTACTTGTGGTTGGATCCTCTTCGACTGCATGCAGGACAGCCTCCTCCACTGCCGGTGTTCTAACTGTACGGGGCCTTCCCTCGGAAATATTAGCTTTAAAACTGCCAGATTCAGTCAGACGACGATGAATGTTTATAAATGTTCGTCTATCTGGGAGAGCGCGATTAGGATACCTTTCTTGATACAAACGCCGCGCCTCCACAGCATTACCATTAGCTAGACCATAAAGGAAATGCATTTGTGTCATTTCCAAATTAGAATAATTTACCATTTTTTTAACTAGCAAAATGCACGTTTTAAGATCGAAGGAGAAATAAATACAAACTGTCAAGAATGATAATTAACGTCAGTGTCATAATGTTTACAACAACAAACAACAATCGCTGGCAACGAGCAAAGCTAACTTGATTTATTTCAATAATAATTTTTCAAGATGCAATTTAGGTACATAAGACATTTTTTTAATTAACGATTTCTCCCAAACGGTAAGTTTTACGGCAAAAATGAAAGAGGGATTTTTTGTTTATAATTGATTGATAATTATTATAAAACCTAATTTTTTTCCCAAGTCAATGGCGTAGTATTTTTTTGTAAAATTGTTTTGAAAATTCGTCATAGCTACGCCACTGGTTGCAAAAAAATTAAATGAACATCTGAAAAGTGTGTTTTTATGCCATAATATCCTGTGCCAAAATTCAGTTCAATATCTCAAACCGTCTTTGAAAATGATTAAAAAGTGAAAATAAAATAAAACTTTAACACCCTGTATCTTAATAACTAAGCATTTTAGGGCCCACGTTTATTGAACTTTTCGACTTAAAATCGATCCAGGAATGCTCCTTCAAATTATGACATACCATTAAGTAACACCCTGTATATATATTATATATATATATATATATATATATATATATATATATATATATATATATATATATATATATATATATATATATATATATATATATATATATATATATATATATTTTTTTATATATATATATATATATATATATATATATATATATATATATATAAATATATATGTCTATATATACAGTGTGTCCCAAATTGGTGGGGAATGTATGGGGATCTTGGAAACCACGATAGATAGAAAATCGGTTAAATGGGGAGAGTTTTGGACAATTATGTTAGTAAGCTAATCCCCTTTACTACATGGTTTTATCTATTCAAGTTTTTGATAAATTTTTAAAAAACCTGAAACATGCATTTTCGAAAATCGGCCATATTTTTTTTATAAGTGAAAATTTCTCAAATCTGTAAAAACAAATAATATATATATATATATATATATATATATATATATATATATATATATATATATATATATATATATATATATATATATATATATATATATATATATATATATATATTGCGACGGTACGGGCTCGAGACGTTTATATATTATTCTTTGTCTACAATAATATATAAGTCTCTGCACGGTTTACCACGTGCAAATTTATTTATTTGTTTGTGGGGCAATAATTTTATATAATACTTACAAATTTTTTTTCTTTGACTGGTGATTGCTCCGACCGATGAAACCTCTCTCAAGAGTAAGTTCAGTTATATTTTTGGGTTATCAAACATATACAAATAAAAGCCTTTTTGTATTTTAATTTCTTATTCTACTTATATTAATCAATCAAGGCAATTAGTTTACAATTAACAATAGGTGTATGTTAATTCCTTTTATAAACTACTCTCCTAAATTCAATATATAGATAACTGACTTTTTATCTCTGTTAAAATACCAATAATCATATATTTCATAGTATTTGCAATTTTACTCAAAATTAAATAGTAAATTCCTCTATTTGTTATGAGTCAGTTATCTATAAATTTTTTTATAATAAAATCTCAAAATTATTATTATTCAACATGAAACTTATTTACTTTTAATTAATTTCTTAAATTAAAATAATAGTCTCTTTTTTTTTTTTTTACTACGGATCTGGCTATTCGCTCTAGCGGCTTACTTTGTTACTATTTGAGATTTTCTAACCCTAAATACTAAACTGATTGTTTACCTTTGTGTTCGGCTTTGAAATTTGTTTTATATGAGCACCGTGGTACTCATCAAAGGATATTATTTGTTTGTAATTTCATTCAACGAAATTATCCTCATCAAGGCTTATTTGAAGTGTCTCAATCCATTAATACTTGCTTTGTGCTGCATGCTCTGTGTTGGTGCATTACCATCCGATGTCCCATGGAGTTGGTTTTTTGTTGACTTGTGGCTTATTGTCCCAGAGAAATTCTTTATTTCAAGGTAAATTTATTCGTATTATACTATTACTTCGTTTTAATATATTTGTCTATGGGGAAAATTTGTTTACAGATAATAAACACGAAGTTTACTAATTATAAATCTCCAGGTCTTACTTTGGGGATGACATCATGGCCGTATTTTTCAATTGTTTCTTTGGACCGGGAGTAGCGTGGTTTAATTTAGCAACTAAATTCGAAAAAGCCCTGTTTTGAGGGGTATCCCCTATTTATACCTCCCAAAACAAAAGAAAAATTTACGTCACGATGACACTAAAAACAGCCCTTTTGTGCTTATTTTGACAAATAAAAATGGCTTCCTATATTTATGAATTTTAATAAATTTTTACTTTGATATTATTTTATTCTTTTTGTTTATATTTAAGCAATCCTTATCCCACTTATATTATTGGAAATTTTATTCCCCTTTTATTTATGTATGGTATAATTTCTCTAGCACAAGCCTTTTCCCGTAATTTATAGTTAATTTGACCCATGTCATGACACTTGACCTTTCAAAATTTAGTAAATTATTAATTTTCAATTAAGCCTTTGATCGGATTTGATAAAACTTACTAACATTACCTTTATCCTAATTTTATACAACTTTAACAATTAACATTATTGGTTAAACTCCCTATTTAACTATAGAATATGAGGTTATTGACCTCTCAATGTTTATGTCTACCTTATTCTAACTTTGCCTATAATTTTAAGTATTTATATTGTCTTTATTGTTCGAAATTCTTTCACTTACTTAAAGAGTGTTCTTTGTTTTATAGTTTTTTTTCCATTTTATTAGATTAATATTTGTCGCCGTTTCTTATTTGCACTATGCATCCTAAGCCGTCACTTCCACTTTTATCACTGTTTTTATATCGTCTTTCTTTTTGGTTTATTTCCCATCGGTTTGGATTGTTTACAAATTAAAATCTAGTTCCTAACATTTCCTATACTAATATTTACATTTATAAGTCCAGTATGTCATTGTTTGACAAAAAACAATCAAATTAGGATTTTGTCCCTTTCTTTATATTTGACCCTAACATTTTACTTGGTCTTGCATATATCCTGTGTACTATCTTTTATTTTGGTATAATAAGTTAGTCTGATTATTATCACAAAGATTTTTACTAGTTTTACCATGTGCTTTATCTTTTAAGTTTTCTATACCAATAAGTTGGTATTCTACGAACCAGCTCGATATGAGATTTAATGTTTCTTTAAAATCTAAAAGTATTTGTATTTCTATCTGTTTCTTTACTCCTCATTACTTTATTTAGTATTACTGATGATTTTACTAACTTATCTATCCATTTATAATCCCTTTGGGTCTTTCAATAATTAATTTTCTTAATATTTTCCCCTTTATACTTGTTATCCCATTTTACATTTAAGTTATACTACTTATAACCCATATCTCTTCAAAAAAAATATATATATATATATATATATATATATATATATATATATATATATATATATATATATATATATATATATATATATATTATATGTCCGCGGATGCGGTTAACAAGAAGGACAAATGCCATTTTTCTTTTCCACAAAATGGCATTATTAGTCTTTGAACCGACGTTTTAATTTTTGGGCCCATCATCAACTTTATTTTTTTT
>JAHBCN010013096.1:0-25261 GCA_019359885.1 Listronotus oregonensis
AAAAAAGTGAAAATTTGGGGGCTCCTAAATCCCTTTTTTTTACAATCCCCTTATGTAACTCAAAAAATTGGAATAAAAAAAAAAAAAAAAAACTGTGAAAAAAAAGGGTTTTTGCTGGTTATTTTAAAAATTTTTTAACCCCGGGAGCTCAACCCAATTTTAAAGGGGTTTTTTTTTTTGGGGGGACCAAATTTTTGGTTTTCATAAATCTTAAAAAAAACCCCTTTTTTTTTTTAAAACCCCAATCACTTTTTGGGGCCCGTGGATTTTGATAAAGTTTTTGCAATCTCCCCCCTTTCTCTATTATTTTTTTTTATGTTATTACCAAAAAAAACGTTTTTGGAAAAAAAACCCCCCTTTTTTTTTGGGAAATTTTTTTAAAAAAATTTGGGTATATTTCTTTGCTGAACAAGAGTTCTTTGGACTTAGGAAGTAATTTTATTTTAAAATTTAGAAATTATTGATTTAACGAAAATTTTAAAAACCCCTATCTTAGGATTAAAAAAAAACGTTAAATTACACATTTTTTTAATATCATAACAAATATTTTTTTTTTATCTTAAAAAACCCCCCAAAGGGCCCCCAAAAACCAAAAATACTAACGTACTGTTTTTAAATTTAAGGGGGGAAGGGGTTTTTTCACCCCCGGGCTTAAATATTTGGAGTTTGGAGGGAAAGAAAAACTTTGGGGAAAGGTCCCGGGGGTTTTGGGCCCTCGGGGAAAAAGAATGAACGAAAAATTTTTGGGTTTAAATCTCTTAAGTTGGATTTAAAAAGGGGGCGCATAAAAGGGGGTTTCGCGTTGCTCTGTTGGGGGCTGCCAAAAAAGGAAAAGATACCAGCCAATTCCAAAAAAGGCGAAAATACCAAAAAAAAACGACAGATCCTATAAAAACCCCCCCGGGTTTGGAAAAAAGGGAAACGTGAAATGATTAATGGGCGAACAGCTTACCCTTGAAGGGGAAAAAAAAAATGCTTAGAATTTAGGAGCTGAAAAACTAAAAAAGGGGGCCTCTTTTTTTCGGGGGTTAAAGGCTAAAAAAAATTTGAATCCAATATTCAAAAAAATTAAACCTTTAGTTTATGGAGATATATAGATGACTTTTTTTTCTATTTATCAACATGACAGACATTGTCAAATAATTTTTTAACTTTTTAAAAATAAAAAAGAACTCACTATTATTTCCTTTGAAAAAGAAAAAACTCCAACTTTTTTTTTTTTTTTCCCCTAAAATAAAAAATGAAATAATTTTGAAACTAAAATTTACAGAACTTACACCAAACAGATTTTAAAATTTTTAAAATTCCCCTATTCACCCAATAATGGAAAAAAAAAAAAAAAAAAGGGGTTTTTTTCAATAAAATTAAAATTATTTATTCAAAAAAAAAAAAAAAAATAAAAAAAATTTTTAAGATATTTTTTTAAAAAAATAATTACCCTCTTGATTTTAAAAAAATGTTTTAAAATCTAAAAAACAAAATTTAAAAAAAATTAAAATAACCTATTAAAATCTATTTTTACCATATATTCCTGGTTAACAAATGAAATTTAACGAATAGGGAATAAAAAACGCACTATCTTTAAAACACAAAACACTATTTAAACCCCAAATAACAAAAACAAAACCATACAATATAAACGAAAAAAAAAAAAATGTTTTTATGACCCCTTTGGGAAATTTTAAAAAAATTTTTTATATAGGTAAAATTTTTGACCATTAGAAACCAAAAAAGAACAAAAAAAATACATTAAAATACGAATTACAAATCAAAAATTTTTTAAAACACGTTTTTTAAAAACAACTAATTAACGGGAAATTTTTAAACATTTTAGCAAAGAAAACTTTTTAAAAAAAAACGTAAAATACAGGAAATGCAATTATTTTATTAAAAAAAAGATAAATGTGTAGCATCAATATCTTAATTTAAATAATCTTTACCTATGCTTGATGCTGTGTAAATTCGGGTAAATTTAAAAAAAAAATTTTAAACACCCCATATTACCCACCTTTTTTTTTTTTTGAATACTATACATACAAGTCAAATAAAATTATTTTAAAAAAGCATTTAAACATAAAATCTATCCGAATTTCCTAATTTTTAAAGAAAAAATTTCAAAATTTTTATTTTAAATTTTTTTGTTTTAGTTTCTATCTTGACAAGGGTGGTCGATTTTCCCCCGAAACGTAGTTTAATATTTTTTTTTTTTTGGGGGTTTTTTTTGGGGGTTTTCCCTTTTTTTTTTTTTTGTTGCAGGCGATCTCAAGTTCATGGGGGTCAATAGACTGGACAGCTCGTATCCCCCGGGACCTGGACCGAAGGGCCCTTTTTTTCCCCAAATAAAACAAACTGAAACATTTCCCAAAAATATAGAACATATTTTTTATTTTATGGTAAATTTTTTTTTGAAAAAAGGCTTAAAAAAAAGTTTTTTTCCATTTTTTTTTTTTTTTAAAAAAAAACTACCCATGTAACCATTTTTCCTATGTTTTTAATGCCCCTATTTTTTGCATAAAAAACTAAAAAAATTTCCCGGAAAAATAAACTCTATTAAAAAGAAGAAAAATAAACAAACAGAAATAGCCTGACAATTATTGCTGCCCCAGTTTTTCAGTAACAAAACCTCTTTTAATGAACCCTTTTACTTTTTCCTCGCATTAATAAGCATTTCTTGATAAGCGTGAAGTTGTGGTAAATAATGACCAACAAAGTATGCTAATTATTTCCGAAAAATGTTATTGATTAAACCGTGTAATGTAGCAGAACACACGGAATTTCGTAATAAATTTGAATTAAATCTTTCCGCTATCGATTTTAGTTATAGTTTTAATCATTATTATTTTACCTGTGAAAGGAAAAACTCTCTCTTTGAAAAGCCCTGACTTTTATCGGTCATAACTTAATGGCCCTTTAGGGAAAAGGCCAAACAAAATCCCTTGTGGCCAAGAAAATTGCTTTCTATTTTTTACCTTGTTGTTTTATTTAAAGTGTAAAACGAAAAAAAACCCCAACGAAAGGGGTCAAATTCAAATTTACTTATCAGGGAACCCCCAAATTGACGTTTTTTTTTAAATGTATATGAACTCATTAATATAAACAACTTTTTTAAATAATTTTTTTTAAATTCAAAAAAAATTTGGGAAAATTAAATTCATTTGGGGGTCGAATACCGTCTGTCTTAAGAAAAGAAAATATTCTCCAAGTCGCAGCTCTAAGGCTCTTGAACCCAGCCGGGGAAATTTTAAAAAAACCCGGGCCCAGGGGGAATAAATCCCCCACCCCCCTTTTCCAAAGGGGGCGGAGAAAAAATTTCCGGGGCCGGGGAAACCGGGGCACCCGGTATATTTTATAGAAGGGGCCCAAACGTTCAGAACACTTTTGGGGGCGAAAATATTCGGGACTGGCATGGACTTCCGAGTCTTTATAAGCCCACCAGCCAACAATGTACCATCGAACTACTGGAGAATCAAAGGGCACTTTAAAACTCTAGTGCAGGGGGGGGCCCAAAAAATTTCCCGCCTTAGGGCCATACTGATTACTCCAGTAAGTTCCGAGGGGGCCCAAAAACCCTATTATCATTGTTGCCGGTGGTAAAAGGGGGAAATAGTCCACTGATGACAAAAAAAATCCGAAAAAGTACAAAAGTTTAAAAAAAGGGTGCAAATCGGACAAAGTTCGCAAAAAAAGGCAACACTGCATATTATTAATTTTCCTGTCATTATCTGTAATTTCTAGATTAGTCGTAGAGTACGAGCCATGAGGAGTAACGTGACACGACATCTGTTGGACACAAGCGGAAATAGGTAGTACCTTCTATCGCTAACAGATGGCGCTAATACGTACAGAATAATCTCGTTGGTTCGAGAAAGTTCTGGTGTCTTCCACTCACTTCTAGATGGCAGTAATTGGAATATATAAGAAGGCTAGTGGCCGCAACCACAAGTCAGTTTCCCATGACACTTTTGTTAAATAAAATATTGCTACCTCCTTAAAACGTGTTTGTGCGTGTTTAAGTTTAAGACATCTTTATAACAGTATTTTTATTTGAATTGTTGCTTTTGTGGTGAATTAGTAGTAGGAAAAAAAAGCGAAAAATTGATAGTGAATGCAGGAAATTCAAAGATCAGTGGAACATTCAGTATTTCGTAATTGAGTCCAGTAACAAGGCGCTATGTTTGATTTGCAATGAAAGCATAGCCGTTCTCAAAGAATATAACATCAAACGTCATTATGAAACAAAACATTTTCAAAATTACTCAAAATATACAGAAAGAATGCATAATTGCAGTAGCCGAAGAAATGTGCCCTGAAAAGGTAAATTTATTAAAAACTGTCAGTATGTCAGCAAACACTGTGGCTCGAAGGGTAGAAAACATCGCTGAAAATATATCCTCTCAACTGTTCATTTTGAGTGGTTTTCTTTGGCCTTGGATGAGTCAACTGATGTGTCAGATACTGCATCGCCCTCTTACTGAATTACAAAACAACGCATGGCTGTGGAAGTTAGCATTCTATGTTGATTTGACAAAAAATGTGAACGAACTGAATTTGGGATTGCAAGGAGAAAACCAGCATCTTCCTGATTTATACACTAATATCAAATCATTCCGGAAGAAATTGAGACTGTTTCAATCACAACTACGAAGTAAATGTTTTTCACATTTTAAAACATGTGAAATATTCAGCCACACTACTGAGACTGAGTTTCCTATCGATTTTGCAATCGAAACTTTGAGTGCTTTGAAGATAAATTTTGATACTCGTTTCTCGGACTTTGATGCCATTGCGGTCAAATTAAGTTTTTTAAAGAATCCTTTTGATCTGACTTTTAAACCGCCCCCCCGGGGTTTTTAAATGGAAATAAATTGATCCCCAATGGGTGATATAATTAAGAACAAAATCAAAACTCATCTTTGTTGGAATTTTAAAAGAGTCTTCCACTAACAATTTGATAATTTGCAGAAATTTGCTCGTGGTTTGTTTTCTTTTTTTTGGTACTACTTTTTTGGGGGAAAAGAAAACCTTTCCAAAATGAAGTAAAAAAAAAATGTTTACAGATCGAAATTAACTGATGAGCATCTTAAATTTTTTTTTAATAATTGGTACAAGTAAAATTAGTCCACAACTACAAACTATTGTCAGTGGAAAATCTCAATTACATAAATCTCATTGGTATTTCATATGTCATTATGTTTGTTATAAGTTATGTGATTATTTAAAATGTATAAAATGTTATTTAAAAAGTTATTTTTAAAACTGAAGTTAAATTTTCTGCAATTTTACATGTCTTTACTCATTAAAAATTTTGTGTTTTTTTTTATCCAACTTATCACAAAAACAATAAAATAACCTACAAAAAGTTTTGAGTTGGGGAGTTACCCATGACCATATCAATGTGATTCATATTAATAATTTTTTAACATAAAATTAGAATACTTCAGTAAAAAAATTTTAAATTTTTCTATAAAAATTATTTGTTCTCTAAATGGAGTTTTAAGTATCCCCAAAGCTCTCCGGGGGCCCGGGGCAAAATCTGTCCGCGGGCCGGATGTGGCCCTCGGGCCGTAGTTTGGGCCCCCCGCTCTAGGGGGCTGTACACGGGACACTGCAGATTAAATACCAAAAAAAAAACCGGCTTAGCGGAAGACGACAAGTGCCGCATGTGCATGGAGGGGGTTAAATCGGCAGAACACATACTGTGTTCGTGCCCAGCAATGGCACGACTCAGATTCGCAATTTGGGGCAATAACACCTTGCCCCCGGGGGGAAAGGGGAAAGATCTTTCTCACAACAATATCATCAGATTTATTAGAAGGGGGGAAAAGGGGGTTTTGGGAGAAATATAAAGGGTGTGAGCAACAAAAAAGATCGGTCGCGGTGAAAGGGTGTTATACCCACTTACTTTAAACCTAACCTAACCTAAGTAAGTTGTCACCGCCCAAAAAGTCTTGGGCTGTAGTGCTTGGACACGCTAAACGTGATTTTTCCGCAATGTTTCCACACTTTTTCTTTGACTGAAACCGACCTGACTTGCAATAACTCAATTTTTTTGGGGGCCCAAAAATTTTGACCCCAAAAAGGGGGAAAATCGTCGCGCGTACAATCTCAAAGCACGTTTGAGATTAACGACACTCTCCATGAATAAGGAACATATCCACGTATTTATTGTTTTTAATTTTATTTTGTATGTAATTTTCGCGATTTAACAATGATTTAAAATTAAAATCCTCGCCTCGTCCGGTAAAGGCAATACGACTGACTCATACTGCGTGATTAGCAAGACAAAAAACAAGCGTAAATAAGAAAAAACCCTTTTTCTTTTTTTTTGCCCGGCCAAAAAGACACATTTTTTAAAAAAAATTTATGTAGCTTTGTTATTTATGGGTTTTTAAAAAAAAAATGTTGTTTAATAAAGTTGCTTATTTTAACGAGTTTTATACATACTTAAAAAAAGCCTCAACTTTGGAATAAACCTTTATTTAACATAAAAAACAACAACGAAAATGTTAACTATATGTTTTTATAATATTTTTATTAAAGTTAAAAAAAAAAAATTAAGCTCTCTAAAAATCACAAGAAAAGAAAAGTTTTCGTCAGTATTTAGTATAATTGAAACTGCAAATGCACGACCAAATTTAGGAAGGTGATTCCTCATTAAAAAATAAAAAAATTTTTTTTTAAATATGGGTCCAAAAATGCATAGTTTGTAAGATTAAGAGTAGTAGTAACTTAAAAAAAAGTTTTTTTTGTGATTATCTTAAGTATCCTGTGGCCGATTTACTTGAAATTTTTTAGTGTTATTTCTAAACTAACTAAATTAAAATTATTAGGTTCAGTAGTGTTTTAGAGGACATCTAATCGAAAGTAACTCCACCTACTTTTTTTGCAATTTTTATATTTTTTAGATTAAGCAACTGAAAATAAATTTTTTTTTTTTTTAATATTTTTTTATTTTTTTTTTAGTGTTTGAAAAAAAAATATAAACCAATTCATTGCAGTCTCGAAAAATTTAAATTTAAAAAAAAAAAATTTAAATTTAAAATTTTTTAATTTTTTCAGCTAAAGTTAACTATTTTTTTTTAGATCGCTGTCAGTACCCATTTTAAATTAAAAAAAAAAAAAAAGTGGTTAAGCAGAATTACTCCTCTCCCAATTTTGTATCAAATATTTCGTTTTCATTTTGATTGGATTGCGACCTCAAAAAAATTATAAACGCCTAATTTGTTTCGTTTCTACCCCTTTTTTTTTTGTTTTTTTTTGATTTGTTTTTTTTATATAAAAAAAAACATTTTTTTCTTTTTTAAAAAAAAATTTTTGTTTGGCCAATTATTTTTTTTTTAAATTTTTTTTTTTATGTACTAAAATTTTAAAAGAGCTGTAAAAGTTGCGTAAAAATATTTTAGTCGTAAATTGTTAGAAAAGAAGCAACTTAACAAAACTACATTTATATTCTTTAGTTTGTACCTTCTGTCCTGTTCTCAAAGAAAAGACGCAACAAAAGGTCATATTCACGATATATTTCATGACATACTGGCACTTTATATTACTTTTTTGATAGATGTTATTGCTCTTTTAAACTGTAAGAGCACACGCAACGTCATAAATGTCTAAAATATACCACCTATCTTTAAAAATTGCTTTGGTGTTTTACTAGTTAACTGCTACATTGCCCATATGTAACCGAAAAGTATTTTTCCCTAAAAGCAAGTATCAAAAACACTAATATAACATGAGTGCCAAGTTTTTATACAAAAATCTTGATCCCTTAAAATACTAAATTATAAAATTAAATCAAGTTCTGCCCTGTTTTTAGTTGTTTAGCTCACTTTATCCCCCAGTTCCGTCAACTATGTTCCATTACCAAAAAAGCGTTTTTTCGGCATTTTTTGACAACGCAGTAGTGTCATAGCCCCGGGGGGTTCTAAAAAGGGGCCCCCCAACCAATGTCAAAAAAAAAACGCCGTTGACCTTGAACAGACCCGGCCACGGTGCACCCCGACAAATAAGTGCGCCCAGTCGTACGTTTTGTGAATAGTCTAATCCCGGTTAATTATATTTTTATATGGGATCCCTCTGGTAGAAATATATAATAATATAAGTAAGATTAATAATGTTTGTATTCGATCTAAATGTTAGAGGGTGGAATATACCACTGCACCTAGACCTCGTGGGTCCTTTGTGCTTCCTCTTGTGGACTGAGTTTTTGCGTCGTCCAAACCAATTGATTTGAAATAGTTGACGACGTATTTTGAAAAAAACTCCCAATTTCGGCGTAATGGCCAGTTCGTGCCCAGCATGGAGTTCCGTTAAAATGTGAGGGAGGACAACGCAAAGAATGTTTCCCCTTTCCCCATTATCTTGTTCACAGCCTCTACATAGATCTGTGTCCGGACCCATTTTAAAAAAGTGTCCGGGGTCCGCAGTGGCCAGTTAGAACCCCCGTTAGTATTCGGGGGTTTCCCTTGGGGACATCATAAGGTTTGTTTTCGATTTTGATTGTCTGGATAGCTCGCATTATTTTTGCGAAGTTAGTTCGTAGTATCATCCCTTTTTTCTTTAAACAGTGGATGGGGTATTCAAATTCTTTAATCCCCGTTGTTGTCAATCCAGGGGTGGAGAGGGGACCAACTAGACCCGCCCCGCAGCCGCCTTGGCCAGCGAGTCACCGTATAATTACCTTTAAATATGTCATGCCCCTTTAAACCCCAACATACCAAACACTAGTACGGGTCAAAATTAAAAAATTATGACAAAAAAACAATTTATAATGTAGGTTAAGTACCCTCTAGCGGGACATAATCGAGTAAATTGTTACTAAAATGTTGAGGCGCAAACGACTCAGTCTATGTTTCAAATATTAGTGGAATCTATCGTAAGCAACCAATTTAAAAAAAAAATTAAAAAATTTTAAATTCTCGACTTGTAACTCAAACAAGACATTTAAAAAAAAAATATATGAGGCTCTACCTTTTTTTGTCATAGAATTACCCTTAAGTTTCATAATCGTTTTTTAAAACACTTTGTATAATTAGTTCTTTTTGTACCTTTTTTTAAAAAAATTAGTTTTTTCTCTGCATTTTACCCCAAAAATAGGGTATGACATTCATTTGAAATGGGCCAAGAGCCAGAATAAGAAAAATAAAATCTTATCGAACTCACTTTAAATTTAGAGAATTATATTTATGTACCTGCATGTAGGAAGATTCCTGTAAAAATGGGATTACTATCGATTTCACAGTCTCTTGTTACTAAATTGGGATGTACAGAGAATTGTGACAAGTAACATAAAGCGCCTTTTCAATGGGGGAAATTTTTGTTGGAATAGTGCAAGATGACATGATTTAGTTGGTGTATGTCGACCCATATTTTGCTTTAAAATTTTTTAGGAAGAAGGCTGTTAGATAGCGGGTAAAAGTGAAATATTTTTCTATTAGATTTATATATTTATACAGGATCGTTCAAAAAACATGGGTTATCGCCTTCCAATTTGAAAAATTTGTATTTAAAAAGAAATATATGAAAAAAACGGGGGCTTATAAAAACGGGATCAAAAAAACAAAACCGGGGGGGGCACTAGATACACTAGTAACCCCAAGGTAACGTCCCGGCTGACAGGGAATGAAAAAAAGAACGGGGAAATCCTGGGAGAACGCCCAGGGTAACTTTCTGGGGTCCAGGACTTTGGGAATAAACAAAAAAACGGATGAGCTAGCGAGACATGGTATCCAACCCTACTTTAGAAGAGCATTTTTGGAGGCCAAAACCACAGCATTTATCCAAAAAAGAAGGAAGAAATTCAGAAAAAAGGGGAAAAGCGTCGCATAACGAGGGGCAAAAGGGCACGATAACTAAAGGACACCTACACAAGATGGGTCATACAAGGGGCCCCCGTTGCAGAAGGACGAGGGGGAAGAAACACCTACCATATATTGTGAAGAAAGGGAATCACAAAAGACAAAATTTTTTTGGGAACCCGGGGAAAATGAGCCCACAGAATATACAACCAACCAGTTGGGGTTATGCAGACTTTTATAACGGAAGGATTGGTATAACGGTAATGGGGGATCATCATTTTAGCAAATTTTTTTGAGCCCATAATTTACAAATATGTTCATGCCCGACAAAACAAAAAAATCCGACAGCACGGTTGATAGAAAAAAACCCAACAGAAGCAATATGAATAATGTAACAAATATATTACTGATTCTCTTGATAAACAAAACAAGTTGATTATATATCGACTTTAAAAGGTTTTTTTCAAAGTACTGAAATTTCCCCTTTTAAATGTTTAAAGGGGAAAATTGGGATATGGGTAAATTTTTTTTGGTTGGGTTTACTTGTAACAAAAGCAGGTTTGTGTTGGGTTTTCAATAAAGGGGTTTATTTGGCAACGTCGGGATTTCAAAAGGTTCTAATGGGGGGATTTTCCCCTTTTTTTAGACACCAAAAAATGTAATAAAAATTGGGTATTTGTTCTTTGTAGATGATCAAAATTGTATGCCTGTACAAATGACTTAGTTGTTTAAATTACAGGAAGACAAGTTGTTGGAAGAAAAAAGAAACTTATCTTAATATTAATAAATGTAAAGCCCTTCGTTTTCACGAAAGAAGTCTCCTGTAATTTAAATATAGAATGAATGGCGTGGACGGACCGGGTGCAGGAAATATGTGTTTGGGTGTTATATTTGAATCGGACTTTTTTTAAAAAACATATTGCCGAGGTATCAAGACGGGCTTCTGGAATGTATGGATTTATTTTATATGTTAATAAAAAAACCCCCCGGGAATTGTTTTCACAGTAGGAAATTTTTAATTACAAGTCACGTATGCTGGGAAAAAGTTCAAAAAATTTTTAAGGTATCTGTCACAAAGATACGGGAACATATGACTTTTTTTTCCCAAAAGCAAGAATTACTGCATCTTTTTGGGTTAAAAACCCAAAAAAAGAGACGCAAGATTGCTAGTGGTATATTTATAAAAATTTTGAAATTTAATAGATGATGCTGATTTCTTGTCTTTGATAAAAATAAATGTCCCTTCCCATAACACTCGGAATACATTGACCTTTTATGTTAGTGCTGCACACACTAATATTTTTTTTAACTCCCTTTGGCAAAATATGTGAGGACTTATAATAATGTACAGTTAAATTGTGATATTTTTTCAGTTAGACTTAGTGCATTAAAGAGACATCTTAGGGGAGGTTATATTGTAAAAGTGTCTGTGATAATTGTAGAACTGTAATTATATGTATAGCAAGACTGAATTGAAAAAATAAAGGGGCATCACCATCAATCGCATGCTATTCTTTTGTTTTTTGTTTTCGGTATTTAAGTGGAAATTTTTCAGATTTATTTTAATGGGTGTTTTTAATGTATGCCAGTGAAGCTGGTGTCCTCCCTCAATTATAATAATTATAGTACTATTATTATGAATGAATCTCAACCTACTTTATAATAGGGTATATGGTTACCTGTTAAGTTTGGAAATAAATAAATAAATAAATAAATTAGGCACAAAAAGCCCCAGAGGCGCTGCCTCCGGTAGTGGATCAAGACGGCTCCCAGGGAGAAGAAGAATTGGAGATCCCATGGGCTAAAACTATACAATTATGATATATAAACATATTTTCAAAAAGGTCCCATTTTTAAGATACATGGTGTAAAAGAAAATATTTTAAAATTGGCATTTTTTTTTATTTTCAAACTGGGTTTTTCGATTTGAAATAACGTTGGTACAATTAAATCACTGACTGAAATACACTTTCCATTTATAATCTTTTGATACCATTATAAGTCTATTGCATAGTTTCGGGCAATCTTATTGTTTATTTACTATTTTTGTGCCATAGTTTTTTGGCTGTATCTTTGTTTATAATTTTTTTTTTATTCCCTTTCTAAAAATGGTAAATTTAGGCTATTCACAATACGACCTCAAGTTGTCAAATATGAGTGCAAAATAAAGATTTTAAAGCTGTTTTGGTCTAAAGTGGAATAAGTAAGATTTTTTATATGGTATGCAACATTAAACTTATCGGGAATTTTCGGTTAGCTGTTTTATTAGCTATCCTGTATGTTTTTTTTTAATGCAAAACAAAAAATAAAAATTGCCTTGTCCAAGCATTTTTCAAAAAAAAAAATATATAAATTTGTGCAGTCTATTCCATTTACTAGTAAAAACTTTGATAAACTTAAGATAATAACCAATTTAGGAAATTGACTCAAAATTAATAAACACAAAACCAGTTTACGATGTATGTTTAATTTAATTTTGTAAACATTACCACCCTTTAGACACACAGTAAATATTGACTATTTCAAAAAGCCTACATATAGCAAGACTTTCTACCGTTGGAAGGTTTTTATTGCATTTTTTAGAAATATGTCACTAATCACATTAAAATCGTCCAACCATATCTTTGTGTCCAACACAAGTCAGCTAAAATCATTTATTATGTGACTTAAATTTGTCTTTCTAAAATCAATAATTTCTTAATTGTTAACTATTGTTCTAATTAGTTAAAATTGATTTTTTTCGAAAGTGTTTTGGTTTTGGACAACCAATTTGAAAAATGCCAATACAGAAAAAGGGTGATTTAAAAAACACTTTTAAAAAACTTCGGATGATTGTCCAATTTTTGTATAAATTGTCCAAATAAACATAGTCCGGATACGCTTGTTTCTAAGATACAGGGTGTTAAGTTTTGTTTTTATTTTAGTTTTTTTTTTTAATAACTCTTGAATTACTAATTATAATGAAACGAAAATTGGTGTCAAAAGGATTTTTGAGGTGTCGAATTCTAATCTGACGTTACTATAGCTCTTACTCCTAGGGGGCGCCACTTATACGTCTTTTTCTTTTTTGAAGATTTATAACTTTTTTAAGGGTACTTTAAGCACATTTTTCATTAAAAAATCGATTCTTCCGTTATATCTACGTAAAAAGCCACCACTGAAAGTCGCTACAAGCAACCGTTTTCTAGATATTTGGACTTAAAATTTTCTAGTCGATTATAATTGATGCATGTTGAAGTTGTTACCATTATTTTACATTTTTTACAATATGGCTTAGGAAATAAATTTGACCTTTAAGTAAGTAGTTATGGTAATTACTTATTATTGGACAGTTAAACGTTTCTCGTTAATTATTAAAAAAAAATAAAAATAAAACTTTAGCACCCTGTACTTTGGAAACGTTCCGGACATTGGACAATTTAAATTAGAATATTGTGTGGAATCGCCAACTGAAGTTTGTCAAAGTGCTTTTAAATCACTCTGTAATAAAAACATGGTTATATTTGGTATGAAGTTCCAGACCTAAACAATATTTTGTGTATATTGGTACACACTTATCCACTATGCCTCTCTCCCTAGACGCGTGTCGCCCGCCTTACAGGTCTCCCCAGTAGGGCTGTGGCGAGTGCACAGTGAATAACAGGGAAAAAAAGCGTTTAATTATAAAACAAATATCACCGTTTATCGGTAATAAGATTTTAAATCTTAACTTTGATGACTGAAATTACATTAAGAAATGCGGGTAAATAGATCAGTATTAAAAAAGAATATATATATATATATATATATATATATATATATATATATATATATATATATATATATATATATATATATATATATATATATATATATATATATATATATATATAAGGGTCCTGCAGCTCACTCCTTTTATGTAGTCATTTATTATTTAATGTAAAATTTTATATTTTGCAGGCCTTCCTACGGGCATTTCAAAAATAATTTTGGTTATGGGTGTCACAAAAAGGTGTAACGTCACGAGGTACTTTTTTTAAATGAAACGCGGAAATTTTTTTATATTTAGGTACCTATTGTATCATCTACATTTCTAAAATTTTGTTAACATTGGTTCAGTAATTTTAAAAAAAAAAATAAAATATAAAAAAAGTTTTGCACCATTCAATTTTAAAATGAATAAAAATACAATATGCTTGGATTAATGGAATTAAACAAAAATCCTATTAAAACGTAATTTCAGTCGCTTAGGCATGTTTTTAATTCGAACGAAAGCCCAAAAATTTTTAGTGTCAAACTTTCTAATTTGAAAGCAACTTTTATTTTCCTATTTTAAATTTCCTGTAATTTTAGGCGGGATGAAATTAAAAAAAAAAATTTTCTAATTATAACCCTTTCAAAATTCTTAACACATTGTTTTTTTCGTTGAGAACTATTTTGGCATCTATTTTAATAGCAAACCATGAATAAAAATGATAGGGGCAAGAAAAAAATTTATTGACATAAAAGTTTCCTAATAACGTTAATTATTACCTGAAATTGGTTAAAGTTAGATAATGTTACCAAAAGTTATTAAAAATTAAAATTAGGTTTATTTAACATTTAAACGTTTTTTTAGTTAATTTAATTTAATTAATAAATAAAAAATTTATCAATTTTTATAATAGTCAAAATAAGATTCTGTTTGTTAAATAAACTCCAATGTCAATAAATTGTTTTTCATAGCCACCTATTATTTTTATTCAATGTATTATATTAAAATAGATAAAATAAGTTTTCAACAAAAATTTATTTTGTTAGAAATTTCGATAGGGTTAAAAGAGAAAAAATGTTTGTTTTTTAATTCTGCATCTAACGACCTAAAAAAACAGCTATATTTAAAATAGGAAAATAAAGTGCTTTTTAATTTTAAGAGTTTGGACAATAAATTTTGACATTCTGACAGTTCAATTAACCAAACGTGACCAACGACTGATATTCATTACTTAATAAGTTTTTTGTTAAATTCCATTAATCCAGCACTATTGGTATTTTTTTCATTTTTAAATCAAAGGTGCAAAACATTTTTTTTTTATTTTATTTTTTTTTTGAAATTAATGAACCCATGTTAAAAAATTTTTGAGAAGATAGATAGGAAAGAGTAAAAAATATATAAAAAAAAACAGTCCATTTAAAAAAATGCACTGTCGTGACGTCACACTTTTGTGACACCCGTATAACCAAAATTTTTTCTAAATGCACCGTAGGTTTTGGGAACGTCTGCAAAATATGAAAAATTTTACATTAAATAATAAATGAGCTACATAAGAGGGAATGGTGAGGAACCTGTGTATCAATTCTTGTTTCTAAATATCTTTCAATGAAACTTTTCAGGACTTTTTTTTAAGGATTTTGTTTCATTCTAGCATCAAAACAAAACAGTGAAAAATAGTGTCATTTTAAAAAGGTACTTACCAGAGTTAAGTAAGGTCCACAGAGACAGTGACATTTTACATAAGTTATATCTGTTTGTTTTACAAGTTTTTTCCAAAGTTACTAAGTAATTTATTATATAAGTATACACCTTTTTTTTAAATTTTCAAACTGGTATTGCGTTTTTTTAAGTGATATAAGTGCATTTTAAAAAGAACAAAAAGTACTGCATAAAGTTAAGTGAGCGTACCTGTAGATACATGGTATCGTGGCTTAAAAAATGTAGAAATATTATAAAAGAAAATAGTTGTGAGATTAAGACGCTAAGTGGATATAATAAAAAAAATCCTGTATATATCCGGAAAAAAAAATTAAAAAGTTTTTGGTCTTACCTAGGATTTGAACCCATGACCTGCAGTTATCAAGACATATGCTTTCTGCTCGCACATATTTTTTATTAGCCAAAAATATCCTCTGTACCCAAATAGGACCATTGCGAAATATTTTTTTATTACAAAATTTTATAAAAAAAAGAATTAAAATTTAATTATAAAACGTTTGAGCCAAAACATTCTCTGAGTATTTAAATTTCGCGTGACGTCACAAAGCGCCATTCTTTGGGCGTGTTCTGACAGTTTGTTGTGTTTAAACTTTTATTTGCAGTTATGGTATTATAAGAAGTTTAAAATACCAAAGGACAGTGGTGTATATACTATATAGTAGGTCTGTTTGTTATCAAGGTTAGTGTAGGACAGGGTAGGGCTAAAAAGTGAACTAAGTATAAATAAGTTCCGTATTTAATTTTTATACCAAACGCGTTTTGGACTTATTTCAGAAATTAAAAAATGGCTTTATGGTTATGTTTATAAACAAACAAACTCAAGTATCGTAGTGAAAATGCATCTAACTTCACTACTTTGAGAGTTAGAGTAATTAAGTAAAAATTAGTTTACACCAGAATTCATACAAAAACATCTAGTCCTAAACTACCCTGACGATAACAATCGGTTTATTGACAAGAAAGTGTAAGATAGTGTACACTTTTTCTGGATAAAAAACAGACCTAGTAACTATAGTACCATGCGTTGTTCTCTCTCACTTTAAAATTATTCCCGTTCTCGTCGCTCTGTTTCAAATGTAACAACGTATGAATGAAGCGTAGAGAGAGAAAGGCTTAATCGTGGACTTTTTTGGTATGATGTTTCTGGCCTTTTTTTCTTTAAATCGGACTCTAGAAGTAAATGCACAAGCATGTTTACGCGAAAAGAGGCATTTATTAAACTGCGATTAGATGAAAAGATGTGAAAGACTTGTCTGAAAGCGGCGAGACGTGATCCTAAATGTTGTTCGGCAAAAACCGATACCTATGCCTGTAAGAACCATTTGATTTTATGTACCAATAAAAATTATTCTGAAGCATGCTTACAATACCTGTTCTTTTTTTTTAAATATAGAACCTAATTTTTGTTTTACGTAGAATATAAAGAAAGAATGGAAGTAGTAATACAATTGTATTAATTTTTTTTTCAGCAATTATACACGGACACAAAAATGCAAATGGTGAATTTCGCCATGCCGGCACAGATGATATGCTTTGTATCGCCACGAACAACCATTAACAAGTCGTATTGGTCTGTCGTACGTCAGATTTAAAGAGTCAGAGATGTAAAAGGTGGTTATTAGATAGGCAAAAAAGATATTTAAGGTATTTTTAATTAAGGATAAATTTTATGTAAAGATTCTATTAACGCTATATAACTTAATTATTAGTTGTTCATGCAGTTAGAAATCGTGATGTTTTTATAACCTCTCCACTGGTTTGAAGTTTAAGAAAAATATAGAATATTTTTTTTAACAATTAGCATAGAAATTTAAAAAACTTGTATTGATGATTTTCTATTAAATTGTTTAATTTTTTCTACAAATTTTAGATTTATTTTATGTATTATACTGTATAAGGATTAATCATTGTTAAAATAATAGTAATAGCTGTTTAACAAATTAATATACAAACAAAAATGAGGTTAAAGATAAAAAACCTCGTATAAACAGGATTTATTTTAAATACAACAAATTTTTATTAAATATAAAAAAAATATCCAGTTAATGTCCTATTATTAAAAGTAAAGACCTAATGAAAATTATATTTCCCCGCGATTGCCGGAAATTTTGGAGTTAGGATAATCAGGGAAAGAGGTGTTACGGCGTCGAGCATCTGTCATACCTGGCGAAAATTTCTCATAGCACCGTTGATTCTAAGCGAATCTGCCGCTATGCCCGCTATGCCTCCACCGTCATGGTCTCTTAGCTGTCTGAGAGAAGTGGATGGGTGAGCCGCCCCCACATGGTGGACGCAGCTCGCACCACAACAGGGGGCGGCCGATGCTTCTGGCTGGGAACTTTGCCGGATTATCCTGGAGCCTGGCAATGTAGTCACTATCGCTGTCGTAGCGACAGGGCACGAACTGCACGACACCTGGAACGTCACCGACAAGTGGTGTCAACATTTTGACCTTTTTACCCATTCCTTTACCATATTATAGCCCTTTATAATTACATTTTTTAAAAATATATTAGAGACATAAGAGATCTATCTACAATTATTAATTCCGAAAAATAACAAATAACGTTAAGATATAATGCCTTCACGCCCTACATGAAGTCAAATGCGATAACCTGTCTTTTTGTAACGTTAACAACTTTTCAAATTGTTTATTTAAGATAACCATTTAAAATTGTTTAAAGATTTATATTAAGTCACAAACTTCTACTATAGGTTCTCTTTTGACAAACCTATACAAAATTAAGACGAAAAAAATATTTCCTCAATATCTAAAAGTTTTTCTTACTTTAAAAGTTTATGGTGGTAATTTACCTTTATTTAAAAGATGTATTTTAAACTATGATCGACCGATATCAGAGTTGATCGTCGCCGTCGCATCGGTTGAGCATTGAATCCAGTTTTAGAAACTAGTAAGACAACAAAATAACTCAATTTTCATACGTCTGTAACCATTTGTTTTACTTTAACTCATTGCGCATAAAGTTTTTTTAATTAATTTTTTCTTTAATACTACATAAAAATTTAAAAGTTTGACATGATCCCTTATGTCTACGTTATTATTTTTTTAATAAATAAAGCTTAAAGAAATAGCAATAATTTATGAAAAAATATATATAAGCAACACAGTCGTCTTTAGAAAATTATGGATTTTTATTTCGTGATTTATTAGGAACATTTATGTTTATTTCTATAGCATAAACCCAAAGTTTTTATAACCTATTTAAACTTTGTATCTAAAAATAATTTAAACAATTAAACGGTAGTTTATAAGCTTGCTATTTTATAAGTTCTGCTAAAGAAAGATAATTACCAAATTGAGAGGATGTTAAACGTACACTTCAGTCGTACTAAATTAAACCAATGGTTCACAAAATCTCTACTCTCGACGCATTTGGTCTAAAAATCAAACGGGTTAAAACAAGCCTCACTTCGTAAAAGTGCAAGCTTTGGAGTTGACGATCACAGAGCGGAAACCAGAACACAAAATACCAAATAACATTTGAACCATTATTGTTGATTTTAAATGCTCTAGGACATTAACAGCTGTCCAGCTGCATGAAGCAGGGTCAGTTTAAAACTCTATTAGATTATTGCTAAGACGCAAACCTTTATGTTGGAGTTTCCAGGTAAAAAAATACAAGAAAAAGGGTTTTGATTCCACTCTAAATACATCATTACATAGAACCTTGGAAAACATAAAAAAAGAGCCATAAATAGAATAGTTGTTGTGTTGAAAGTTGTTTTTCTGCAACACTTTTGTTGATATAATTTTTTAAATGTTTTATTGAGTTTTAAAGTAACCAATTGTTACTTATTTGGACTATATACCTATGACATATTACTTGCGTATTTAGCAAAAGTATTTGTTAGGAATTAAGTAATAATAATTTTTTAAAAATTAGGAGACTGTGTTGCTTTATTTAAAATATAGGTGCTGATACTTTTTGCACTTTCTAAAATAGACGTAAAACTAGAAATTGCAAAGAGCTATAATATGAGTATGTATATATAAAACAATGTCCAAAAAAAAAACCAAATTCGTTACGTAGAATTGGTGAAAAAGAGGTGACAGTGTAAAACAAATGAAGGAAAAAGAAAGAGTGCAGTAAGAGTGAGTAACGTCTAAGAGAAAAAGACACAACAGTACTCGAAAGGTCGGTTTAGTCAGAGAAAAGGAAATACACTTCGGGATATTAGTTTACATCTAATTCAGGAGAGTCTTTGTTATAAAAATGGAAACGGCCCTAAAGTGTTTTTTAGGTATAATAAAAATTATAATTATAAAAATAAACTTTAATTACAAGGAGGACCATTTCAATTTATATAATAAAGATTATTTCTAGCATACGGGTATAGCGGCGTAGAATATTTACAATAAGCTATTTAAGTGCGATAATAAGGAATAATCCTTAGTGGGGATTGAATTCGGTTTTAAACAAGTTCGCGGTAGCTGACAGACACTAACTCGAAGTTTATTGGTTTTTTTAATATTTGTTTTGTGAAAAAATAGGTGAATTATAAATTTATTTAAAAAAATTAGGAATCAAAGCACAGTGCATTTAAAAAAATATTTAAAACATAAAAATATTAAAACATTCATAATTTGAGAGCTTTCATATGTTTTCTTAATTTTGTTATTATTCCCATTATATTAAAAATAAATTTAACAATAATATTTAAAAAAACCATAGAAATTTTTTGAAGGATAACCAGGCATTTTGAATTAATTATAAATTTCTAGTTGGCCTTCAAATTTTTTAAAATTTTTTTTCGAATTTTTAAATAACTTTATTCAAAAATCTTGAAACTGACAACATTTGTATTTTGTTTTAATCGAGACCAAGACCAATACTAGAATCATACAAATTTAATAATTGGGGTCCATGACAGCTACAAAGAAAAATACGGGCCCTCAAACCACAATAAGACGTAAAAAGAATTCCAAGCCAACTTGGCTTTGCATTAAAAAAACTTAAAATGATCGAGTATTTCTAATTAGTCAAAAACTTTTCCAATTCATGCCCTTTTAAATATATGCAATAACCATAATTTGCTTAAAAACAGCAAAAGTTATTTGTCAACTTTATTAAGGTGGGCATTTTTTTTTACAAAATTCTACTTTTGATAAAATTGACAACTAACTCTTGCTGTTTTAAGCAAATTGTGGTTATTGGATATTGTTCAAAAGGGCATGAATTGAAGATGTTTTTCACTAATTAAAAAGACTCGATTATTTTTAGTTTTTTAATGCAATGCAAAGTTGGAATTATTTTTTACTCTTTTTTGTGGTTTGAGGGCCTTTATTTTTCTTTGTAGCTGCAATGGGACCAAATATAAAATTTGTGTGATTGTAGTAATAGTCTAGATTAAGATTAAATCAAAATGTTGTCAGATTAATAATTTTTTAAAAAGTTATTTCAGTTTGAAATTTAAAAATTAAAAATTTTGAAAAAAAAAAAAATTGAAAAAATCTAAAAAAAAATCTTAAGGTCCAGGTCAAAAAAAATCTAGGTGGACCGAATAGCATACGGCCTCACCTATCTCAGATTTACGTATGTTCTACAATGCAATGCAATGTGCAATGTTTTAAGTTGAGTTGAGGCATTTCTGTAAATGTAAATATTAAATAAATTTAATTATTTTCTTTTAAAATTAGAAAAAAGACCTTAAATTTATTTGCAAAAAAGAGTACCAATAAATGATAATACAATTAATTAAACAAATTTTATGATAATTCTGTTCTATAGTGATTTTAAGTAAGCAAAAAAAAAACGGGTGGAAAGAACACAAGAATGGTATATCATACTCTTAAAGGTATTTTAATCATATGATTTTTACAATGGTACGCCTTCAAAAGAGGTTCTAAAGACGAAAAAATATTTTTTTAAATTAAATTTAATAAGATTTCTCGTTATCAATTACTTTTTTTAAGATTTAGAATACCGTTTTTATTTGTAGTAAATTTAAGATAGTTTACTCAAAAACGGCTTCAATATTATTAAAAAAAAAAACATTTTTAAAGTCTGTGATACTAGATTTTAACTATTAAATTGTGCATTATTAACTTTGTCGATATCTGTCATATATGAAAATCGTAAATTTATTTTGGAATATCTCAAAAACGGTTCTTACGATATTTTTTTAATAAATATATTATAAATGCAATATAAATTAAAGTATTAGAAAATAAAAAAAACAAATTTCTTTATCGTTTTGTTGAAAATATATTAATTTTTGAAATTTTACATGTGTTGTGTACAATCTCTTACAAAAATAATATTTTTAAGCATTGAGAACCTCTAACTTTTGGTAAAGAGTATTCGATTTTATTTGGAATAGCGCTAAATTTGTGGTTAATTCAAAATACTGCATCATAAATTAAAATGAAATAGGAAAAATATAATGATCCGTACAGGTTCTAGTCAAGGGAATCCCGGCCCGTTCAATAATCAATTTTTATTACAGAAAGATGGGTGAGTTCGGCGCGAATGGCATGAAAGAGACGAAGACAAAAGATGTTAATCCTACTCTCGATTTAACTTGTAGACGGGCCGAGCGTTACTTATTAGAAGGCGATACTTTTGTCTTTGACTGCCGCGAGTAAATAGTTCTACCTTAAATAAAACTGCTAGTTACAGTTATAAATCGACCAGACAATAAAGGGCATTTGTTCAGAATCCCGGTCAGAAAATCCCAGTCAATATATCCCTATCCTTATTATCCTACGCCAAAATATTCCACACAAAAAAATTCCATGACAAAAACATCCTATAAAAAACATATCCCATAAAAAATCCTATGGCAAAAACTTACTAATAAAAAAAAATATACTTATCTATCCCATTATGTGTAACAAAACTAACCAAACTAACCATCATCTTCCATTAGATTAAATTAGATTATTTGAGGAGAGGGCAAAATGACTTCACCACAGCAACCTTACCAGATTTATTGTCGTTTCCCCCATAGTTCTTAAGGGTACCTTGTCCGGGCCCCGTCTTTTTAACTAGACTCCAGAGTCTTGACATAGCCACTCCATATATTTTGCCGGTTTTGGCACTTCCTCACCAAGCCTAGTAAACCTTAGCCTACATAGTGCTTCGCAGTGGCATCACACATGTACGGCTGTTTCTTCAGCCTCCTGGCAGAACCTACACAGGCTATCCTCCACCAGGCCTATTCTTTCCAGGTGTTGTTAAGTTTGCAATGTCCTGTTAGTTAACCTACCGTTATCCTTACGACCTTAGAACTGTGGCTCAGTAGGTCCGAGGTAAACTTGGCCGAGCAGGACTTAATGAACTGCTTTGCCGTCGTTGTTCTGGGTTTTACCACTAGCTTTAAAACTCTCTGTCTACCCAGCTTTTAATAGATGCTTTAAAAAGGCCTCCCGAGATTCCACAGAATGGCTCAGGGCCAGTCATTTTCATGGCTGATCCTCTTGGCTAGGTCGTCGACCTCTTCGTTACCTGGGTGGCCCTGTGGCCTGATACCCAGGATACTGTAAGTTTGTTTGCCAAGCCGAGTTTTTCCAGGGTCTGTACACAGTCCCCACTAGTTTGGAATTAACTTTTTGGGGAACTGATGGCCTTCAGGGCCGCTTGGCTGTCTGAGTAAATGACAATTTGTTTTCCTTTACTTCCTTTTTCTTTAATCAGCACGTCACCATGCATTATTGCTGTGATTTCCACTTGAAAAACCGTGGCGTGCTGACCAAGACAAGATTATTTATTCTCAGGCTTGTCTCCAAAATGCCAGCTTCTACGCCGTTGTTGGTTTGGGCCATCTGATACCAGATATGATCGGCTTTGATTGGAGGGCCTTCTTTCCAGTCCTCCCTATCTGGTATGACAATCCGAAAGTGTCTGTTGAAGATGAAACGAGGGGTTAACCTGTCCGAGGGCATCTCAAACAATGAGCTGACCTCTTGGTCCTTCTCTATTTCCCATCTTGGGGTCCTTTGATGTCTTATAATTGGACTTTGACCATCTTCCATGCTGCTAGTACAAACACGTGCTCTGCATTTCTTTGTATTGTAATTAACACATAATGAGAAAGATAAGGATATTTTTGTATTGGTAAGTTTTTGCCATCGGATTTTTTTTATGGGATATTTTATTTATCGGATGTTTTTGTCATGGAATCTTTTTGTATGGGGACTTTGGCATGGGATATTATTGATCGGGATATATCTTTCTAGGATTTTCTAACCACAACTTTTTTATAGAAACGTTAAATATTAACAAATAAACACGTGCAACTTACCAGAAATATATATTTTTGTACTAAAGAATGACATGAATTAAAAAATAATGTTTTTCTAAAATTTTTTTCTGCATGTATTGATTTATCTGTAATTAATCCGGCTTAATTATTCAGTTCCATAGTAACTTAAATTTAAAAATTTTTAAATTTTCCCCAATGTGGATGTTTCAACAAAGTGCACACTCTGATTTTAGATTTTTTCAAGCATGTTTAATTTTATTTAAAACGGCAAAATATTTCTTTCTACAGTTTTATCTATATTACATGTTCACCATTCGTAACTTTGTTTTAAAACAAAATACAGAATTGCTTAAGTTACGAGATTTGTAGCATTTTTTACGCCCTTTAATATTAAAGAATGCAAAAAACCAATGATAATCGCGTTTTTCAGTTTAATAGTAAAACAGTATTTTTCTGAAATCTAAAATCTGGGCAATTTTTATGTCCAGTTCATGAAATGGATATGAATTTTTTCACTTAGAGAAGCGAGACTATATTACACCATCTGGACACAAAAATCATCCAGTTATTTAAATTATATTTGGCATTTTTCCACTTAGTGAAACAGTCATCGGTGTTTTGAATGTCATAAACATTATATTGAACTCCCAAAAGCAAATATATATATATATATATATATATATTTTATATTTTATATATATATATATATATATATATATATATATATATATATATATATATATATATATATATATATATATATATATATATATATATATATATATATATATATATATATATATATATATATATATATATAAATTAGGATCATTTAAAAAATAACTTTTATTTATTTTCTGTTCTTTCTGATTTTTTAAACTTACGAACGTAGGTTGTACTGTAAAGTTTTTGATATATTTTTGTGAGAATCTACAAAAACGGTATAACGTCATCTTTCGGTAGGTTAACTAGGTGTAAAGTTATTCAAGGTTAAGTAAAATTATCCTTCAAATTAGGGGTTTTCTCAAAAAAACTTATAAATTTTTGAGTTTAAATCTCTAAAAACGGATGAAAATATTTTTGAGTCCTGGTTATTCAGAAAAACATAACTATCGATATTCGATCTCGAAAAGCCTTAAAATTTTATGGTAGATATTTTTTCTAAATTGAGCCAAAGTAGCAGAAATTTTCATAAATGGATAGCAGGGATATTGTTTTTTCATATTTTTTTATAAAACTTCCTGCTGCTTTTAGCTCAAACGGTTTAAAAATATTTCAACCATAAAATTTTGGAGCTTTTTGAGATCCTAATATCGATAGTTATGTTTTTTCTACAGAGCCTAATAACGTTTCTATTCGTTTTTATCGATTTTAACTTAAAAATCTAGAAGTTTGTTCGAGAAAACGGCTAAATTGACGGTTATTTTTACTTTAACCTTAGATGACTTTTAACCAAGGTAACTTTTTTGTAGAGCGTTGAATTCTCTACAAAAATATTTTAAAATTTTTTCGCCAAAAAATGTTTTAAAAAAACCCAAAAAATTTTTTTTAATTTAAGAAACCCCCTTTTCCCAAAAACCTTTTTTAAAAAAAAAAATTTTCCCAAAAACAATTTTTAAAAAACCCCCTTTTTGTAAGGGGAAATTTTTCCCCTTTTAAAATTTCAAAATTCTTGTTGGGTTTAAAAAAAGAAAAAAACAAAAATATTTTTTTTTTAAAGTTAAAAATTTTTTTATTAAAATTAAAAAATATGCAGCAAAACCCTTTAAAATTTTTTTAAATTTAAAAA